>PITA01003754.1:0-133929 GCA_004023965.1 Spilogale gracilis
TTCTCCTTCTTCTTCTTCTTCTTATAAGACCATCAGCCATATTGGATTAAAGCACACCCTTATAACCCTATTTAACTTTAATTATCTCTTTAAAAGCCTTTTCTCCAAATACAGTTATATTCTAAGGTACAAGGGGTAAGGACTTCAATGTATGAATTTTGGGGAAACATAATTCATTCCATAACAGAAAGGTGCTCTGTATTCTTTTTGGTTGCACAGAGATCTCAGTGCCTGGGAGGCAAAATGTGTCTAGGAACGATCGTGATCCAACTTTCTATACATAGGATCCTGACATTTCTCTAAGTCTTCACTAGTCAGAGATGCTTGAGATGGAGATGGAAGTTGAGAGACTGATGTTTCTCTAGAATTACCATAGAACCCTCCAGTCTTAATAAGGGAAAACTAATTTTTTTGTTTTTTCTTTTTTTTAATTAATAGACTTTATTTTGTAGAGCAGATTTATAGGAAAATTTAAGAGGAAGTACATAGTTCCCATATACTCTCTTTCCCCACCCCCCCAGTTTCCCTTATTGTTAACATCTTGCATCAGTATGGTACTTTGATTATAATGAACCACTATTGATACATTACTATTAACTAAAGCCCATAGTACATATTAAAGTTTAGTCTTTATGTTACACATTGTATGGGTTTTACAGATGTATAATGCCATGTATCCACCATTACAATATCATAACAATAATTTCACTGCCTTAAAACCCCTGTGCTTCATGTTTACCTCCCTCCTCCCTCCCTCCCTCCCTCCCTCCTCCTTTACACCTGACAACCACTGGTCTTGTTAATATCTTGTGGTTTTGCCTTTTCTAAAATGTCATATAGTTGAAATCCTATGACATGAAGGCTCCTCAGACTTGTATCTTTCCCTTAGTAATATGCATTTAATGTTCCTTGATGTCTTTTTATGGCTTGATAATTCATTCATTTTCATTGGTGAACAATATTCTATTGTGTGCATATGACAGAGTTTGTTTATTGGCCTATGAAGGATATCTTGGTTACTCCCAAATTTTGGACTTAAGGTTATGAATAAAGGGGCTGTCAACATTCATGTGCAGATTTTTATGTGGTCTGTTCATTTCCTTTTTAATAGCAGTATTTCTAACAACTAATTTTGCAGCTATAGGAAATTATATTTTTTAATTTGGGGATTATAGGAATATTTTATTAAAAGATTAGACATTTTTAGAGCTTTTGGTGACTAAAGTGACAGAGAGCCACATTGTGGATTATTTATTTAGTCAAGGCCTCACAGTCAAAGAAGAGAAAACAAGAGGTGAAATGAGAAAACAAGAGGTGAAATGACCTGTGTGCACATGGTGATGACAGTGGCAGAATTGAGAAACTGAGAAGAGGGACAGTCTCATTCCAGTCTACTCATACAACTCTGACCCCATGACCAAGACAGAAGCGTGAGAGTTCCAGTCTTCTATAGCCTGAAATGGAATGGACTTAGATAACATGGTCCCTTGATGGAGACAGAGGAATAGTTGAAATTTCAACAGTGAAATATTGGGAAGGGCATTCTGTCTGTCCCCAGAGTCCCTGAGATTGACAGACCAAACAGGGGAAAGGCACACCTGGAGGAAGAGGATGTTATTTACCTACTCATTTGCACAGTAGAAGGAGTTGTTCTATTTTTGTGTCAAACATTAAGGCAAAGGTAGACCATACACATCATTTTTGTTTGTCAAAGACTCTTCTGCATCCACTGAATCCATAATGAGAGAGATTTTAATTAAACATAGCTCCTGAGTGAGCTGGGCCCTTTAGAGGACAACAGTTTTAGCAGTTGGAGAAGGGAGTAAGCAATTGGTTCTCCATCAACACTTCTTTTGCTTCTGCTCTGAAAAGCGAAGGCAGTGGACTAGCCTTCTCCAGCAGCAGTGTTGACCCATCACTCCCTGCTTTCCCCTTACCATCCATTCACAACTGATGAAAGCCCTAACTTACACTTTGGACTTCAGAGAAGGAGAAGGAAATGGAGAAAAGGGGAGAGGTAGAAGAGGAGAAGGTGGAGTGAAGAAAGAGGAGAGAGAGGAGGAACAATTCATTTCCCCCCCAAATTCTACATTAAGCAGCCCTGTATATAAAAGGGAGAAAGTGTCTGGTATTTTATTTATTTTTTTATAAATTGCCTACTGGGATTAATTATACAAGAATTTGAAAACTTTATAAATGAAAATGTTGTAGTACCACAAACACAACAATATAATGTGCTTTTAAAACTCTATCACCTTTACATTTTGTCCAAGAAAAAATAAGGTATTTGTTACAAGTATCAATAATTCTATTGTATTTTATATTATCCATTGTTACTTGGATTTAGAATGCTTTTCTAATATGGAAAACTATATACTGGATACTGCAAAATAAAAAATAACTTAGAACGTCGTGCAATGCTAGATTTGAGTTCAATACAGACATAATTCATTAAATCCTTGAAAGTGTAAATAAATGGAAATAATTTCTTTTTTGTAAAAATACCGAGCTACATGTTACCATGGATACTAAATGTTGCTTAGAGTTTTGTTCTTTTCTTAGCAGTCAAAAACCATCTCAAACATTAAGACAGTGCTGTATTCTCAGAATCTTACTGGATTTTTGAGACAAAATCATAAGAGTTTGCTACAATGAAATCTGATTCAAAGCTACAGCTATGCTTGCTGCTGAAAGTAAAGGACAGTGGTACTTGGAGCCATGTCATGTAATTACACTGCCATGGCTAAATTTGAGGATGTATGATACAAATGACATGGGATTTACATGTCAGTTTTTCCCAAGATCTAAGTGAACTTCTAGAGATGCTTGGGCAAGATATATTCAGTTCTCTCCTGAACAAGATTTGTAAGTGTACTTTTCTGAATGCTGAATTATGATTATTGGTTAAAGAGTTTTTAGGCCATGGTTGACATTAAAGGAAAAACTATTTGGGAATTATGTACCATTAGCTAACACATATGTTTTTCTACTTTTATGATAGTTCTAGAAATGAAAGGTGAAGTACTTATTCTGCCTCATAGGTCATTTTCCCTGTGTTGGATTAATAATAAAGCTTAGTTTATTTAGTAGATTATTAGATACAGATCTCAAATAGGTTCCTTGCAACCAAGACCAGGTTTCTTTAGTTTTTTCTTTTATTTATTTTTGCCTATTCTTTGGTAAAACATTCAGTGGTAAAGTCAGTTCTATAACCAGTATTACTGACTGAAAAGCCTAAAACATAAATCTTAATGAGGCAGTGTTAGTGCTGACAAAGTATGTCTACCACAAGGAAGGAACAATGAAGAGTCTGGGAATTGCAGCAAGTAGAAGCAAAGTTGCACAGGTTTTAACTTGACTTTTCTTTTGCTATTTTTGCTGCCTCCAATTTGGCAACTTATATGGGTGGATGTGCATTTTAATACATTAAACATAGTGGTCCTGCTTCTATTCCCCGCTTGCAAAATGATCTGGCAATCTAAGAGGACAGAGGAAGAAGCCAGGGCTCCATTATACAGCTCTGAGAATGCTTGCAATGTTTCATACTTTATGCTAGGCTACGAAGTTCAACAATGCTACTTAAAGTAGTTTATTTGCTCTAATGATGTGAAAATATGGACAAGTGAAAAGCAAAATACTTTACTTGATGAATTCATCACTCTAAAATATAATGTTCATTATAAATTAGTGGTAAAACACACATTTTAGATTTGGGGGTTTTTTTTAAAGGTTTTCTCAGTTAATTTAATACTGCAAGATCTAAATATTCAAACTGAATCACGACATTGTAAGGGAGAAAGAAACTAAAATCATAAATAAATCAAATGATTTAATCATTCCCTCTGCCCTCCATCCAAAGCAATTTTAGTCAAGGACATAGAAATAGTTGGTAATCAACTATCTAGAATGGGTTGATTCATCAACAGAGGGGTTGATTCATTCAATGATTGAATGAGAATGCCAGGTAATTTTTTTTTTCTTTGTTAGGCATATCTAGATTATCTTACAGGTATCTGGATTACAAATTGTAAGGAAAAGATGCAAATATATTCAAACTATGATAATGAAAAGGAAACTAAGCACTATGACCAAACAGATGAATTAAGGAAATCATCATATCAACATGCTAAAGAAGCAAAACACGATTATATCAAAATGCAGAAAAGGCATTTGACAAAATCTGACACCATTCATAATAAAAATGCTCAGCAAACTAAGAATAAAAGAGACCTTTCTCAACTTGATAAAGACAGTCTACAAAAAAACTGATGACTAACCTCACATTTAACAGTGAGAACCTTGAAGCTTTCCCCCTAAGGTCAGGAACAAGACAAGGATGTTCTCTCTCATGATCTTCTTTAACATCATAGTGGAAGTCCTAATTAATGCAGGAAGTCAAGGGAAGGAAATAAAAGGCATAAAGATTGGGAAAGAAAGCATAAAACTGTCTTTGTTCACAAGTACATTATAGTCTATATAGAAAATCCAAAAGAATTGACAAAAAAAACTCCTGGAACTAATAAGCAGTTATAGCAGGTTTGCACAATATAAGGTTAGCACACAAAATTTGGCCACTTTCCTATATGCCAATAATGAACAAGTGGAATTTGTTCAAGAGAGGGAACACAAGCAGGGGGAGTGAGAGAGGGAGAAACAGGCTCCCACTGAGCAGGAAGCCCTATGCGGGGCTCAATTTTGGGACCCTGAGATCATGAACTGAGCCAAAGGCAGGTGCTTAATGACTGAGCCACCCATGCGCCCCAGATTTAAAAAGTTTATATGGAAAGGTAAAAGACCCAGAATGGCCAACACATTACTGAAAGAGAAGAATAGAGTTGGAGAATTGATATTACCAAACCTCAAGACTCACTCTAAAGCTACAGTAGTCAAGACAGTGTGGTATTGTTAGAAGAATAGACAGATAGATCAATGGAACAGAAGAAAGATCCCAGAAATAGACACATATAGAAGATAGTCAACTGGTCTTTGATGAAGGAGCAAAGGCAATGCAATAGGCTGAACATAGTTTTGTCTCTTCAACAAATGGATCTGAAACTGGAGAACATGCAAAAAAATAAATTTAGATACAGACTTTATTTTAGAAAACTAAAATAAAACTAACTCAAAATGGATAGATCTAAATATAAAAGAAGTCAATATAAGAGAAAATCTAGATTATCTTTAATGTGGCAGTGACTTTTTAGATACACTCCTAAAGGCAGAATTCACAAAAACTAATTGATAAGCTGGACTTCGTTAAAGTAAAAAACCTATGCTCTGTAAAAGACAATATCAAAATAATTAGACCATCCACAAAGTGGGGGAAAATATTTGCAAAAGGCGTATCTGATAAGGGATGTTATGCAAAATACACAAAAAACTCTTTTAACTCCACAATAATAAACGACCCAACTTAAAAATGTACTTCAACAGACACCTCGCCAAAGAAGACATACAGATGGAAAATTAGCATATGAAAAGATGTTCCACATTATATGTCATCAAGAAATGCAAATTAAAACAATGAGATATTACTACACATCTATTATAACGACTAAAATCTAGAACACCGATGACATCAGTGAGGATGTATAGCTACCAGGCCTCTCATGCATTGTAGTGGGAATGCAAAATGGTACAGCCATTTAAGAAGCCATTTCTGGCATTTTCTCAGAAAACAAAACATATTCTTACCCTACAATCCAGCAAACACACTTAGCCAAGGGAGCTGAAAAATTATGTCCACATAAAAACCTGAATATGGATATTTATAGCAGGTTTATTCATAATGGCCAAAACTTGGAAGCAACTGAGAAATCCTTCAATAGGTGAAAGGAAAACTTGTGATAGATCCAGACAATGGAATATTACTCGGTGTTCAAAAGAATTGAGCTGTCAAGCCATGAAAAGACACGGAGGAATCTTATATGCATATTGCTAAGGGTAAGAAGCCAGTCCGAAAGGGTTACATACTATGTGATTTTAAATATATGGTATTCTTCAGAAACCAAAACCGTGGGGAAAATTAAAAAGATCAGTGGTTACCAGGGGTTACAGGCATGGGGGGATGAACAGACTGAGCACAGAAGATTTCTGTGGCGGTGAAACTAATCAGTGTAATGCCGAAATGGTGGATGTGTGTCATTATACATTTGTCCAAAGGCACAGGATGTACAACACCAAGAGTGAATCCTAATGTAAACTATGTATTTTGGGTGATAATGACATTTAATGAAGACCTATAAATTATAACCAATGTACAACTCTGGTGCAGGATATTGATAGTGAGGGGGTGGTTTTACATATCTGGAGTGAGGGGATATATGGCAAATCTCTGTACCTTTTGCACAATTTTGCTGTGAACCTACAACTGTTCTAAAAAAATAAAGTCTATTTTTTTAAAGCTATCATATGGTTAAAAAAAAAACTAAGTACTTCCATAAATTTAGGTATTCAATTATAGAATTCTTATTGATGACATATCTTGTGACTTGAGTATATTTAGCAAATGCTCATGAAATCTAAAAGAAATCCTCCACTGGACATTTTGTTTTTAATTCTTAGGTCAGATGTTGCTCTTTTATATAACGATCGCTCTGTCCTTGAGAATCACCATGTGAGTGCAGCTTATCGACTTATGCAAGAAGAAGAAATGAATGTTTTGATAAATTTGTCCAAAGATGACTGGAGGTGAGTTTCAAAGGAAGCCCAGAGGAAATTTAATTTCAGGAAGAAGTTAAATTATGTTATTTAAAATGAAGAAAGTCAGTCCCTTACTCATATTATAAAAATTCCCCCTGACTGGATGACTCTGGGAAGGGTTAGTACCTAGAAGATGTTGTTCAGCAGCCAGGCTCTGCTGCTTGGAGTTGAGCTATTTTCCAGGCTAATTCCACATCGGCATACATCAGAGCCAATGCGCAAGAGTGCATACCACACAACACATACTTTAGGATACATAATCATGTATTCTCTGGACTGGAGCTCCACTTAATTGTATAATATGTGGTCCAAAATAAACTCAAAATCTCAGTGTAATATGGATTTCTTCATACATTACTTTTCTATATGTGTAGTTTAGCTTTTTTAAAAAATAAAACAGCCACTCTTTAAGGAAAAAAATTACAAATACAATATACTAAAATGACCCAGATGCGGAGGGAAATCTTACCTGTTTCTCCAAGGCATCCATCTGCTTAAAAAAAAAATCATGGATGGGTGATACTTGTTGGCACATAGAGGGAAATAACAAGATGTACCCTACAGTTCAGCATAACTTTTCCTTCTTCTTGATTTTTGCTCACATCAGCCCTTTCATTTGACTACAGGACTGCCAGATTTAGCAAATAAAAAGAAGGATGTCCAGTTAAGTATGAATTTCTGATTAACACAGAAATTTTTAGTGCTTATATGTCTGCATATCCCTACTAGTCAATGAGACCTACTTATACATTAAAAAAAAAGACCTTTAACAAAGGCTTTAACAAAGATTTTGTTAAAAGTTGGTTAATGAGCCAAAAAGGTTTCCATTTAAATATCAGAAGTTTTTCATTTTTTTCTTTAAATCGAGGTAAAATGGTGACTAACATAACACAATAAAAATTAATTAATTAATTAATTAATTAAAAGATCAAAGTTAAAAATAAAGGAAGTGCCTTGGGATCAAGAACTGCCTCAAAATAAAGGCGTGAATAAATGAATAAAGATTAATTCAAGATTTAAAACAAGCCCTAATTTCTGACGGTTACTTTTCCAAATACTCAAGCTTTCTGGTTTTTCAAGGCCATTTTTGAAGCCATGTAAAAAATATAGGCTCACTTTTGCAGCTGTAGAAGCAGATCTAATGTGGGTGGTAGGAGGACTTTGTTTTGGAAAACTAGTTCAGACCTTCCATTTTATTCTGCAAGAAATGATAGCCCAGTTGGCTTTCCAGCTAAGAAGGCCAGCATCTAATGGTAAAAGGATTTTAAAGCTACCACTGCTGGGTTATGTGGAGAATAGAAGAGCAAAGGTAGGCCTAGGGAGGTAAGTTCAGAGGTATTTCCTGCCATCCAAGATATGATTCTTTACATTTGGAATATTAATTTAATTTTTCATCAGTGATTGTTATTCCCAGATATATCATTTATATTATTGATTTTTATGGTTATTGCTTTGAATTAACCTTTTGCCTTCTCTAAGTTGATTCTGTTGCTATTTCAGTGTGAATTTTCTCTACTATATTTTTGTTCATTAATAAACATCTTTATTATTCTAATAATTTATTCCTGTAATATTTTATAAATTTCTGTACAGTAACTTCTCAGTATCATCCTGATTAAATATTTTTATAGATTTGTTTTAACAAATGCTATAGTATCATATGGATTATAGAATGTAATAGATCTGACTTTGTTTCTAAAAAGCTACAAAAGATACATTTGCTACCATAAAGTTGATAACATGTTACCATAAATTAAAATATGAATAGCTTTTTAGAGATTTGTAGTTTTTCTGTTTGCATACCTATTTATTTCTTAAGGTAACTTTAGTAACCATAAATGCAATAATTTATACATTTTGATAAGGAAGATTCAGAAATAAAGTAATTTCCCTTGTGCAGTATTTTTTCTAGCTTGTGGATACATTATTAGTTGATTATTGATAATATCTATCATTTATTAATCACTTCTTTACAAAGTACAATTTACCAAATTTTATAGATTTCATAACACTTTTTTCCTTTTTTCATGTCTCATTTTTCCTTAGTTAAAATGAATATTTTGGTTTAGTTCCTATTGTAATATGAGTCTCTTCATAATTCCAGAAAAGAAATTTAATTAAGAATAATTTTAGGGGAGCTTGGGGGGCTCAGTTGGTTGAGTCTGCCTGCCACTCAGGTCATGATCCCAGAGTTCCACGGTAGGTGGATTCCTTGATCAGGTCCCTCTGCCCCTCAGCCTGCTCTCTTGCATGTGTTCTTTTTCTCTCAAATAAAACCTTTTTTAAAAAGCATAATTTTATTAACTATTTTTAGTTTCCATTCCTTTAATATTTGGGTAAGAGTATTCTAAGCAAACTATCTAATGTCATCAATAGTATTTAGAATATTGATTTCTCACAGTGCTCATCTAAAAATCCAGTTGAATTGAGCATCCATAATTTTCAACATGCACCTCTAATATGTGGTTGTTTTAAAAACAAATCATTAAGTCATACAAACTTTAGGTTCAATATCTCTGACACAGACTATAATTAAACTTTACCACACACCTTTTGTTTAGCTTATTCTATTAGCCATGCCACAGAATGAAAATAAAATATGATTTCCAGTGTAAGTGACCTTTTTACCTATCTGTACTGAGCAAGCAGTAACTTGTAGAACAAGCCTTTGCTGAGGTAATTAATTTCCTACTTAGTGTGAGAATATCCATGCACAGGTTTTGTGATATGGTCACTGTATAGCTCAGATTAAAATTTGATTAAAATTTTAATAGTACCAATAGCTCTCTCTACAATGTATTGGAGAGTCAGGGTCCCAAAAGCTGAAATGGACACTTCTCACCCACTTTAGCATCTTGGCTTCTCTGGGGTTCTTATGATAGAATATTGGCACAGTAAAGTGGTGCCCGGGTCAGCTTTAGTAGTGGGAACTCTTGGGGTTGAATCTTATCTCTGCTGTCTACCAGCTGCCTGTGTGACTGGGCAAAACAGTCTCCTCTGGTGTGAAATAATAATACCTCCTCATAAAAAAGCACCCAGCGCACTGCTTGGTCTGAGTAAATCCTGAATACATAGTGGGTTTAATAATAGCAAATATTGCATTTAAAATTATTTTTTAATTTGGTCAGGATCCTTTCAGATAGAAAAAATAGTATTTAGGAATGATGAGTAGGAGAGGGTTCTGGGTGTGCATGGGAAAAGCATCCAGTTCTTTTTTTTTTAAAGATTTTATTTATTTATTTGACAGAGAGATACACAGTGAGAGAGGAAACAAGCAGGGAGTGGGGGAGGGAGAAACAGGCTTCCCATGGAGCAGGGAGCCCAGTGTGGGACTCGATCCCGGGACTCGATCCCGGGACTCCAGGATCATGACCTGAGCTGAAGGCAGACGCTTGACGACTGAGCCACCCAGGCGCCCCAAGCACTCAGTTCTTTAAGAGGAGATGTTAAATAGCATCATTCATGGAGCACTCTCCGGACTTCCTAAAGCCATAAGAGTTAAAGGGTGAAATAATGTCAACATCTGTGAGCTCTTTTACATTTAAAAAGTAGCATCTTTTGTGCTTATATCCATAAAAGAAAATAAAACTTCATCAGTAATATTTAAGGACATGTTTTACTTGAGAATCATCAAGGGCCAAATGAACCTTTCTTCTTTTGATGACTCCACAGGGATCTTCGGAACCTAGTGATTGAAATGGTTTTGTCTACAGACATGTCAGGTCACTTCCAGCAAATTAAAAATATAAGAAACAGTTTGCAGCAGCCTGAAGGGTAGGTTATTTAAAACTTCATGTTAAAGTTCCATGGGCTTAGACTCAGAAAAGTCTGTAATTGGTTACTTTGTTCTGATCATTTGAACATGTCCTTGGTTTGACAGGATTGACAAAGCCAAAACTATGTCCCTGATTCTCCATGCCGCGGACATCAGCCACCCAGCCAAATCCTGGCAGCTGCACCACCGCTGGACCATGGCCTTGATGGAGGAGTTTTTCCTACAGGTTCCTCTTTGACAATTTGTACAAATATGAAAATAGTAACTAGGCAGATTGACATGCACCTTTTGAAATACCGAATCCAGGACTTGTGACTATTATCAACTGCCCACAGCACATTCTTGGAATTTTGAGCAGAATTTATCCATCTTTCAGATAAATATATTTCATGATTCTACGTAGTATACTATATATTCTAAAGAGAGTCAAGTCTTGGGTCTCAGATGCTACTCCAAGGAAAGAAAGAAACAAATTAACATTGTTGTCTGCTGTTCAGAGATAAAATACTAGAGTAGGGATAGCAAATATCTTTCATTGTAAAATGGGAAAGGGGAGGATGTATAGCAGTGCTGTATACATCTTGTTAGTTAAAATTTAGTCATATAAGCTCAGTTGCAAGGGAGGCTGAGAAATGTAGTTTTTTGTTGGGTTGACATATGCCTAAGTTAAAACTAGATTGTTATATGAAAAAGCAAGGTTGGACATGGGGAATGGCCATGGTCTCTACCACGAGTATACTTTTTTTTTTTAAGATTTTATTTATTTATTTGACAGAGGGAGACACAGTGAGAGCGGGAACACAAGCAGGGGCAGTGGGAGAGGGAGAAGCTGGCTTCCCGCTGAGCAGGGAGCCTGATGTGGGGCTTGATCCCAGAACCCTGGGATCATGACCTGTGCCTGAAGGCAGACGCTTAACGACTGAGCCTGAGCCACCCAGGCGCCCCATGGGTATACTTAAAAAAAAAAAGTAGTCTCCCTGTTTTTTTCCACTCCCAACTGAGGTACTACAATACAACTTTGATGCTAACCACCCAGAGTTAGCATCAATTTCCAAAGTTAAAGCCTCAGTCTTCCATAAGAATGGCTTCACTCAAAGATGCCAACCTCAAGTGGGGCCATAGGACACCAGCCCTTCTGACCCCTAATTATAAATTCAGGGGTTCTCATGACCCTCCTCAGGTTTGAGGATTTGTTACAGTGATGCAAAGAACTCAAGAAAGCACTGTACTATGGTTACAGTTTAATTATAAAGAATACGATAAGGAATAGCCAATTGACATTATACCTGTTCTGAAGACATGAAGATTGAATATATTACTATATTTGGAGGACTCTGGTTTCTGTTTCTCATTGTTGATGATTATAATATATGGTTTCACTTTAAAATAGCATTGCGTAGTTCTAGAGAAATTTACTGAGTAGCATCTTCCAAGTTTAAGTATTTGCATACTAAAAATAGTTTAAATGTATTTTAATACATTTTGTGGTTAAAAAAATGAAAAATATATTTTTCATTTAACATTTAACAAATGTTAAAATCTATCCATTTCTAAGGGCAACTGTGTGCTATGGCCAAATAAAAATTATAATTTCATGCATTCAACCAGATATTAACCAGAAAATGATAAATCTAAAAGACCTTAGAGATCGTTAAGAACAACTTTCTCATATTAGAGATGAAAAAAACAGAAATATGAAGAGATATAAATGACTTTACTGAGGTTAAGAAAAATATTGAAGTATTTTAAATGTTCATGAAAACACAATTTTGAAATTTTGTCAGATGCATGTAAAGCAATGTTTAGAAGACATTTTATGCCTTTAAATGCTTATATTAGAAAAGAACAAAAATATATATCAATCATCTGTGTTTCCACCTAAATAAGCTAGAAGTTAGGAAAATTAAAACTAGTTGATCAAAAGAAGTAACAAATATAAAGTTGATCAAAGGAAGTAACAAATATAAAAGCAGAAATCAATGAAATAGACAAAGATAATAGCAAAAGTTAACAAAGAAAGCAGTTGGTTCTTTGAAAAGAATAATAAATTTTTTAGCAAATTTTTAAAGAGAAAAAAAAACCAAAAAAAGAGATGTTATCATTATGGACCCTACACATAGCAAAAGGATAAGGAATATTATGCACAATTTGTGCCAATATATTTGACAACTTAGAAGAAATTGTCAAATTCTTTGAAAGATATAAATTATCAAAACAAACTCAAGAAAAAATTTTAATTTGTATATCCATGTATCTATTATTAAACATTGAATGTGTAAACTCTTTCCATGAAGAAAAATTCAGGCTTAGATGGTTTTAATTCTGAATTTCAGTTCTCAATTCAGTTGAGAGATGATGAGTTCTCTCAAGCTTCAGAAAGAAATAATTCCAGTTTTAACACAGAGCAAGAAGAAAAATGATCAGTATAACCCTGACAAAACCTGACAACGATTTTGCAAGTAAAGAAAATTACACATCCATATCTGTCATGAACCTAGATGGAAAATTCCTTTAAATGTTAGCAAATCCAATCCAGCAATATAGTCAAAGAGTACATATTATTTTTTTTTTAAAGATTTTATTTATTTACTTGACAGCGAGAAACACAGCGAGAGAGGGAACACAAGCAGAGCAACTGAGAGAGGGAGAAGCAGGCTTCCCACTGAGCAGGGAGCCCGATGTGGGGCTCAATCCCCAGTCTCCAGGATCATGACCTGAGCCGAAAGCAGCCGCTTAACCAACTGAGCCACCCAGGCACCCCAAAGAGTACATATTATAACCTGAGTTGATTTAATATTTAAAAATCAATTAAAGTAACATAATTGTATTAAGAGAAAAAAGAATCCTACTATCATGTCAATTGATGCAGACAAGGCATTTGACAAAATTCAGAAGACAGTAACTACAAAAGCTTTTGGCAGATAGAAACAGGGGACCTCTCTAAACATGGTAAAAAGTGTCTATAGCTTTCATAATACTTCCTGGTGCAGTATTCAACACTTTGATGCTAAGTTCAAGATATCTGCTCTTACCACTTCCTTTCAACATAGCATTTGAAACTCTAGCCATTAAAACAAATAGAAGAAAATAAAGTATAGATTGGATAGAAATAAAAAGAACTGTCTTTATTTGCAGAAACATGAGCTTCTACAAATAAAATTTTAAGGAATATCTAAAAAGCTACTAGAACTGATAAATAAGTGTAACAGAGTTGTAGGATCAATTGTAGTTCTGTATGCTGACATGAAACAACTTGGAAATAAAAGTTTCAATACATTATGATTTATAACACTATAAAAATAAAATGTGGGCGCCTGGGTGGCTCAGTGGGTTAAAGCATCTGCCTTCAGCTCAGGTCATGATCTCAGAGTCCTGGAACTGAGGCCCGCATCAGCTCTCTGCTCAGCAAAGAGCCTGCTTCCTCCTCTCTCTCTGCCTGCCTCTCTGCCTGCCTGGGATCTCTCTGTCAAATAAATAAATAAAAACTTTTTAAAAATAAATTAAATAAATAAATAAAATGTATTGGGGAATATATTTAATTAAATGCATATAAACCTAAACACTGAGAATCACAGGATATTGTTGAAAGAAGATTTTGAAAGACCTATCTATATAGATTGCACGGTATACCACATTAATGGAATAACATGTTAAGATGTCAGTTCTTTCAAAAGTGATTAATATACTTAGGATAATCTTTATCAAAAATTCTAACAGACTTCATTGTAGCAGTTGAAAGAGAGCTGATCCTAAAATCAACATAGAAATGTAGGAATCAAAAATGGCTAAAGCAATTTTGAAAAAGAGAGAAAATTGGAGAATTTACACCTCCTTATCACATGACTTAGTAGAAAGCTAGAGTCATGAAGGCAGTGTGGTGTTAACATGGAGACAGGCAAGTAGAGCCATAAAATATAACAATGACCCCATACTTATATGGTCATTTAATTTTCTACAAAAGCAATGAAACAGTTAAATGTAGAAAGGACAGTTTGTAAATAGCAATGGAATTGTACCAATTAAATACATGGGAGAAAAGGAATCTTGTCCCTTATATAAATATTAATTCAAGATTGACCCCAGCCTTAGTATAAAACCTAACTCTAAAGTTTCTAGAGGAGAACTTAGGAGAATATCTCTCTAACATTAGGGGTAGCTGGTGTTTCTTAGAGAAGACACAAAAAGCACTGCCTAAAAAAGAAGAAAAAATTGGTAAAGTGAGCAAGAGCAAATTTTAAACCTTCTTCTCTTCCGAAAATACCATTAAGGCAAGCCATAGAGTGAGACAAAGTATTTGTGCTTCAAATATCTGTCCAGGGAATTGTTCACAGATTGCATAAGGAACTCCTACAAATCAGTAATTAATAAAAAAATATCAGTCTAATTTGATCAGACACTTCATAAAAGAAAATACACAAATGGGTAATAAATACATACAAATATTCTCATTATCATTTCTTACCAAAGAATTGCACATTAAAGCACAATGAGACACCTCTATATCCTCACCATAATAGCTAAAATTAAAAGGACTGAAAATATTAAGTATTAATGAGGATGTGGAGCAACTGGACTCCAGTTGGAAGTCCAGGTATTGCTGCTGGAAATATTAATCATTACAACTCATCTGAAAACTACTGGTTAACATTCACTAAAGTGAAATTTAATATCCCCTATGACCCAGCATGTCCACCCACAGGTGTATAACTCAGAAAACTTGGTGCTTATGCCCACCAGATGTGGCTTAGTCACAACAGTATTACTTATGACAGCCCAATATTAGAAACAGTCCAATTTACATAAAAAATAGAAATGGCATAGTCATACAATGGGATACCATGCGATCACAAAAAAATGGACTCATAATACAAACAAGGATAAATCTCAAAAAATACATACTGTATGATTCCGTTTATATGAAGTTCAAAACTGATAAAATTAATCTCTGGTGATCTGAACAATGGGTTCCTATATAAGTTGAGATTCACTGGAAAAAGTTCATCGAACTTCTGGGGGTGATGGGAATGTTTTATATACTAACTGTTAATTAAACAAATGGTTCATACTTTATGCTTTTAAGGTTTGTGCATAAGTTTTTCCTTAACTTAAAAAAGAATAGATCAGAATAAAGGTGCTTCATTAATGACTTGAACTCTAAAAAAAAAAACCCAAAAAACAAAAAAACAAAAAAGGATTAAGAAAAGTCTCTAATAAATTCCAGAGACTCTTGAAAATCACGTTAGATATCCAGATAGTACCATGACTTGCATTATCCCTGTCTTTTGCTGACTTCAAAGCAGACAAGGAATACCTTACAGAACTGTGAGAATAATGAATTTAAGGAAATTGAGTCCAGAGGTTTTTGAAGTTCACTATCTTCTTGGTTTTTCCAGAAAGGTGACTAATACTAATAATGAAGCTTCCAGCACACAGTGTTTTTTGACATCTGAAATCTGGGTAGAGGGAAACTGTTTCATACAGCTATTTATCAGTTCTGTCCTTCTCAGTACCTGATAAACAGTGACTCAGATATCTAAATAGAGATTAAAATGCACATAACACAAAAGGTCAAGTCTTGGAATAGGTATAGCATCATGACATTTGGAATGTTTTTATGATCTGCATTTTTCAGATTGTGTTAGAGTAAGAGAGTGTCAGGTTTTTGTTTTGTTTTTTTGACAAGATTCTTGATGGGCAATGATAGGCATTTGTATCATTCCAGAATGTTCAGAAATGACAGTCTTTGCTTGAATGACCTTAACGTAAGAGACTTACAGCTCAAAGGAGGGTGCGGGATATATGTTAATACAGACTCTTATAAAATCAAACTGTCTCTGCTAGCATTCCCTCTTCTCTTCAACTGTGAAATTCCTTTCAGATCATAATAAGTTGATTTAGGACTTGAGCTTTTAATAATGGAATCTTATATTTCTCAGCCTCTGGACTCTTAAAGATAAGCGACTTTCAAATCCCCTTCAGAAAGGTACATAGCAAAACAGGTGATAGTCAGAACAAGTGAGTTTGTACTACCAACAAACATGTTCACAAGCAAAACAAGTTTATCTTCTCAGACTTAATGCTAACATGTGACATTGATGCCAATAGCTAAAATGTTTTGATGCATTCATTTAACTAAATGAATCTCACAGTACTCTTGTTCTCTGTCATATCCCATATTTTAGCCCTTTGGAGGTGTGTATATATTAAATACACACATATACATATATACATGTAGGTACCTGTACATACATATATATACATATGTATGATGTAATGTTTCAGAAAAATCCAGAGGAATTTTGGAATGTGTTGACTTCTAAGTCACTTTCTTATTAATTTGTCTTCTAAGTTCATTTTATATAACAAAAGGGCTTAAATCAATATTAAGAATTTTTAAAACACAGTGTGTTTCTGGAAGACAAACCAATGTAGATCAAACTATCTGTACCATCCTTTAAAATTCATCAGTGTTACTCCAGCTCTTGGCATAGCTACTTTAAGTGTACCTTCTAGAGCCATGAGAAACTGTAGCCTGAGAAGATCAGAACTGTATCCAGATTTTGCAGCCTTGAGAAACTTATTTCTGTCGTCAGTAAGCAACTGATGATAAAGCAGGTCCTCATCTCCCAAGAATGTTTCACAGCACGATTATGATATTCATCAATAGAGTCAATGTCCTCTCCTCAAGTGTTCATGCAGGTCAACACAGTTGCCTCTGCCCTCTGACTGTAAGGTGTGAATTTGGAAGATGCTCCCCTCAGTTCAACCATGACTGATGTGACAGAGATCAGAGGTGGAGGGACTAGCCAAGGAAAAAGCATTAGTACAGGAAGACAGGTTTTTGCTTTTTATTCTCTCCTTGAACTGACATATTAGGTTGGCAAGATAATGAGGAGTTACTACAAATAAAGTTAAAAGAACTACTTCTTGCCGTTAAAATTTGTTCATGCTTCCTACTATATGAAACCAAGAACGAAGTGAATTTTTCCCTTTTTCAACTAGTTGTTTTGTGACACATTAAAAAATGACATTTATGTAAAATCTCCATTTACCAGCAAGTATTACCTTGTCAAAAAACAATTAGAAATGCAATTTTTTGGAGACAGAAGGGCAAAATAGTTATATTGTTTGTTCTAAATTTTGTATCATCAGGCCCCTTATGTTCTTCAGTATTGCTAGAAGTAGTATAAAGTGTGTTATTTCAAAATAGGTTGTATTTCCCACAGTAATAACAATGCATTTAGTATGGGGCGCCTGGGTGGCTCAGTCGGTTACACGTCTGCCTTCTGCTCAGACCTTGATCCCACTGGGATCAAGCCCTGCATGGGGCTCCCTGGTCTGTGGGGAGTCTGCTTCTCCCTCTCCCTCTCCCTGCAGCTCCCCCTGCTTGTGCTCACTCTCTCTCTGCATCAAATAAAATCTTAAAAAAAAAAAAATACTTAGTGCATTCTCAGCCAAGGATCTTGGCATCAAAAATTCTGATACAACCAAAAAAAAAAAAACTTCCTCACTATAAAGGACACTAGCTATAAGCCAGGATAATAACTTAAAATATAAAAATCAAGCTCAAGTTTTAAGAGGTGTGCAAGTATTATACAAGAGGTACTAATGTTCTACAAAATATAACTCACAAAATACACTTATACCATATCATATATTTTGCTTAAAGTGAATATGTTAGTTATAATAATTATTCAATATTTAAACAGTTTTGGTGGCTTTCTAGAATTTAGAAGGACCATTTTTAGGAGAAAGAAAATTAGGTGGCCTAAATCCGTTAAGTAAGTTTTCCCAAGAGGGCTAAACTATTGCTTCTTCCCCTTCTCCTAAGTTCCCCTCTAGAACTAGTGGCCCCTTGAATTCACCCTGGGCCTTATAGGGGCCTCAGGTCTGTGGTCAGGAGCTTCCTGTATGTTTATTGGTGGAGTGGCTTCTGTGATTAAGACTTAGGTTTCAATGCAAAAGGTTTCTCAGGATTTCTATACTTCACCCTTTTCTATCTTCTTCAATTCTTGAAAGCTATAAAAATTGCTTTGGTGTCAGATAAAATACAAAAAAGAAAAAATGTACCAGTAAGTCACTGGATCTGACATCCTGTTGACAGTGATCAGAGCACTTCACATTGTTAGGAAAGCATGAAGATAATTATTGGTCTTTGTTGTGGCCTTTCAGAGAAGTAACCTCAGCAGCCTGTGAGGGAATCGCCAAGACAGGCAGGAGTCTGAATAACGCAGGCTGCCTGAGGTTTCCGGGTTGCTCGGGTCACTTTCTCCCCTTCCCTGTTTGCAGACTCATCCCAAGAAAAGAGGTGGGGATCCAGGAGCAGAAATGAGTGGCATTGATTAATTAATTGAGTGTGGTGGCCTTAGGGCCCTATATTTTTGCTTCAACCACCGTACAAGTCAATGTACCAGAATATGTGTGTACTTGGTATTTTACTGATTATTTTTGAAAGTACATTTTTGGCCTCCTAAAGCAGCACCTCGAATGAAAATACGTCTTCCAAGAAAAACTAATTGGCTTTTACAATGTCTATTGCCTTGACCCCTGATTTCATCTTGATGAAAGTAAATGTTTCCTATTCAGGGACATGGTAAGGAAAATTACAAAGTTTGCCAAATTTATACTCAAGGAATCCAACTTTCTCTTTACATATCTTTCCCTTTCCTTTAGTTGTATCCCCCCCTTTTTTCCTATTTTGTTTATGGTGCCCTCAGAGTCTGGTTATAGGGTCCCCTACTTACACTCAGGGCCTAAATTCACCCTAAAGAATAACACTTTTAATATTTATAAGTAAACTAAATAATTAATGTGCTTTAGCATTCAGTGTGCTTTAGCAGTGGAAATTTAATGTCCAAATTCCATTGTGGAATACAAGAAGCAAATAGAATATAAAATTTTTCACTCCAAATATAGGAAGTGAACCCTAATATATCTGTCAAATGCCTAAGTTCTATATGAAAATGTTGCTATATAGCATTCTATAGAATTTAGCTCATGGAAGGTAAATTATCACAATGCCTTCAGGCCCAAATTATCATTTTAAATCAAACAAAGAACTTCTGTTATATAGTATAAAAATATAGCTATTAAAATACCAGATAGCAGCCCCCTGATCAATAAAACCAAATCAGTTGCATCTGCATAGATCAGATAAGTATCACCAATATCATATTTCCCACAAAGTCCATGAGGAGCTTTATTTGTTTTAACAATAACAATGTTATTATTTATATTTTAACATAAACAGTGTTATTCTTGTACCTTATTCTCTATATGCTAAAAATCAAATCCATAATAGTCTTCAAATCCAGCCCTATTGATATCATCTCATTTCTTTCTTTCTTTTTTTAAAGATTCAATTTATTTATTTGACAGAGAGAAACACAGCTAGACAGGGAACACAAGCAGGGGGAGTGAGAGAGGGAGAAGCAGGCTTTCCATGGAACAGGGAGCCCGATGTGGGACTCGATCCCGGGATTCTGGGGTCATGACCTGAGCTGAAGGCAGACGCTTAATGACCGGGCCACCCAGGAGCCCCATATTGTCTCTTTTCTATTAGTGGCACCAAAGATTCTTACTCATTTAGGTGTGAAGCCCAAGGGTCATCTTCAGTTCACTTCTCGTCATCCCTCACATGGCTAACAAATCAACCTTTCAAAAGTAGAATTCCTGTCAGGTCCATTCCCTGCTAGAAAGCAGGGGTGGGGGTGGGGAGCAAATGTCTCTTTACCACATGCTCAGTTAAGTACCAATCCTTTTTCCTGCGGTTTGACACCATCCATTAGACATCATAAATACTTAACAGCTCTGTATCTTTGCTATTATGAAGGATGGTTCCTTTTTCTTAAGATTGTATTTATTTATTTGACAGAGAAACACAGCGAGAGAGGGAACACAAGCAGGGGGAGTGAGAGAGGGAGAAGCAGGCTTCCCACTGAGCAGGGAGCCCGATGTGGGGCTCGATCCCAGCTCTCCGGGTTCATGACCTGAGCTGAAGACAGTTGCTTAACCAACTGAGCCACCCAGGCGCCCCGAAGTATGGTTCTTTTTTTTTTTTTTTTAAGATTTTATTTATTTGACAGAGAGAAACACAGCTAGAGAGGGAACACAAGCAGGGGGAGTGAGAGAGGGAGAAGCAGGCTTCCCGCCGAGCAGGGAGCCCGATGTGGGGCTCGATCCCGGGTCTCCGGGATCATGACCTGAGCCGAAGGCAGTCGCTTAACCAACTGAGCCACCCAGGCGCCCCATGGTTCTTTTTTAAAATTTTAATCCCAGTAGATTTAACATACAATGTTATGTTACCCTCAGGTGTATAATATAGTGATTCAACAATTCTGTACTTGCTCATCACGGGTAGTGTACTCGCAATCCTCTTCACCTATAGGAAGTATGGTTCTTATTTGCTAATATTTAATGACTGTTTAACAAATATTAGGCTTCACATAACTTAGATAACCATAGGATCCCACTAGGTAGATACTGAGATATTTTTACTCATTCCTACTATGAGTTAATCACAATTACCAAGTGAGGTGCCATGAGGAGAATTGATTTCAGCAAAGGTTGTGATATGTCTGAAGTAACAGAAACTGTCAAACAGCAGGGATTCAAGCGTGTATCTTGTAGCTCCAAGGCTGATGGCACTAATAATTCCTTGTCCTCTGTCCTTCGAGCCAGATGTAAACATTAATTCCAAATGGAATGGGTGTTGTTATCCTCTAAGGAAGCAGCACGTCTGCTGAAAGAGGTCATCGAAATTCTACTCCCTATTTTCTCTAAGTCATGACATAGTAAAATATACCCGTTTGCGTAAGTATATCCAGATTTTCCTCCAAACAATTCTGATTTCAAGATTTCTGCTCCTTATAATCAGAAGCATGGTTTAGAGGAAGTACACCAGACAGCATTGTCAGTGAAAACTTGTAAAGCCCATAAAACATATTGACATGATGTTGTAAAGATCATGAGGAAAGGTGTTCGAGGACACAGAGGGAGTGGGAACTCAGATCCTCGGACAGGCGCACCATTGTTACATGGGCTCCACGGCAACCAAAAGTGAAGACTCCTCCCTTTTGTCTTTTGATGTCAGAACCTGACTGTGTGTCCTAAATTGTGGCCTTACACAAGGCCGATGTAGTCCATGAAGATATACAACCAGTAGCTTAGGAGAAAATACAGTCTGAGGTATTCTTTCAAATATCCAGAAAATTGAAGGAAGAGAAGCAAGTGAAGTAGGTTCTTTTTATTTTGTAAGTACATCCCCTTGAATGCATAGGAAGGAAGCTCTGTTTCATGTTTGATAAACCATGTGAAGAGAACATGTTTTGCCTGAAGCAGCCACCTTTATTTTAGGAGATGAAAAGCCAATTAGTTCTTGTGATGTTGAACCTAAACACAAACGGATTCTTTAAGATATGTACTCAATGAACCTACCATGGATAAGATCAGATAATAAAAATCATTGACATTTCATTTTCTGAGAAGATATTAAAATAAAATCATGCACACAGAATGTAAGAACCTTGAAGATATTCTTCATTATTTGCTGTGGATGATTAAATTAAAATTGGTTAATAAGTGGAAAGACGCTTCAAAATGTTTATATATTTTTAATTTCAAAAAGCAGTACAATCATTAAGTCTTGATACCAAAGATCTGTGATGTACTTGGCCTAGGGGGGAAAAGAGTATAAAAATCCATGAGCTTGATTGTTAATTAAATGCCAAATAACACACCAAGATGACTATTTTATGGCAGCTGTAGAAAATTCCAAAGAGCAGAGGTTTATCTTTTTATAGTAATAGGGTTGTAATGCCAAAGCAGTTTCCACGTGCTGAAAATGCTCATTTCTTTTTCTTTAGCAACACATGTGTCCTCAAAAGGAGATTGAGTAAAATTACATCAACTTGGACTATACCTTTGGTTTCATAAAAATTAAATAAGTAAAACACAGTGCCAATTAAAATAAAGATGTGGCTTTTTTTAAGCCTTTGTATCTAGACTGCTCATTATCTAAGTGTCTCCAACCCAAGTCTGTACTAATGAGTTTTCCTTTCACAGGGAGATAAAGAAGCTGAATTAGGACTTCCATTTTCCCCACTTTGCGATCGGAAGTCAACGATGGTGGCCCAGTCACAAATAGGTACTACTCAAGAATGGTGGTTATGGAGGATGGGTGTATGTGAACCAGTTTTCAAATGGATAAACCATGTTGTTCAAAGGGGCAACATCCGTGAAAACCTCACTTCTTATTCATAATAAATTTGATCTTTAGATTGATCTATATGGTGCTAAATGATAAGAATTTTGAAAAAATTCTCACAAAATGAATTCAGTCAAGCAGTATTAGTAAATGTAATTGTTATTTGACTTGTAACCCTTTTACAAATAATGGACTTTCTTCTTGTGTAAGAGATAGCATTTATTGTGTTTTGTTGCTGATGATTGTAATCTGTAATTTAATCCTTTGTATGTAAAACAGTTCAATGAAAATATTAATATATCTGGTTATTAATTTTGCAATATATATTTAATATAGTAACTTATATTCCTTCAGAAAAAAATACTTTTGATATAAGTAGATGAGCCAGCAAGTTCAGCCCATTATTAAAATTATGTTGCTGTGCTGCATAGTCCAAATATTTGTAATAGTTATTCCCAGAACCAGCAGCTTCATTACTGAACTGTAAAATTAATAAACATAAGGATTGCTGCCTAACCTCGCTAGCTGCTTCCATTCCAAGTCCTACAAAGCAGTGGTCAGCTGTCAGACTTCTTGCTCTGACCTTTGCCCCTTCCCATTCTAGCTGCAAAGCTGTTTTTCTAGCTACCATAACACAGGTGCCTACCATTGTTTAGCCAGTGTGACTGTGGCAGGCTAAGAACCTCCTCAGGCAAGCTGGAAAGAAGGGATGTTTCTGAGGCTTGTTGCTATAATATAACCTGCCACCCTGTTCATGGAGGTGACAGGCCATTTGCAAGTCTCCACATCCCAGGCATTTAAAACCACAGAACAAGTAGCACACTGGTGGCCAATTAACATTGCTCTGAGTCAAAGGCATCCATTAAAACATAAAACTATTGAAGTTTTCTTGAATTAAAAATGAGACCTTAGGGGTGCCTGGGTGGCTCATTTACATGCCCAGCTCTTGATTTCCAGTGGCACACCTCTCCAGAGATGTGTAGTGAGGAAGTGTGTACAGAGTGTCTCCTCTCAGGTTGTCTCCTCCTCCACCTAAACACCAGGGGAAGGGCTCCCTAGAGGACAGTGCCCCCTTCTCTCTGTGTGTCATGTTCTATCTTGATGAACACTTTAAAGTCTTTATTCATCCTCACAACTCAAGATGGTGGAAGTAATGTTGTTTCCCAAAGATGTTACTGTTCTCTTAACTGATTTGACAGAACACGCCCACATGCTGTGAACTAACACTTTACATCCAGGGAATAATAAACAGCAATTTGAAATATTAACACACTAACAGAAAGCTCTGACTGATAAAGTAAGAGGGAAGAAAGCAGTTGCCTTCCTGTGGTATGAGAAAAAATTTCAATTATTTTGTTTCTTTGGGGCTTAAATATTCTTTTTTTGTTGATGAGTAATAAATTCAACAAGCAACTGGAGACCTTTCAGAAAAGTAATGATTCCCTCTCTCAGAGAGGAAATTATATTCACTCTGGTTAGATTTGAATTGTTAACAAGAGTATAAAACTGAATATTAAATAG
The DNA here is from genome assembly GCA_004023965.1 of Spilogale gracilis. NCBI lineage: Eukaryota > Metazoa > Chordata > Mammalia > Carnivora > Mephitidae > Spilogale > Spilogale gracilis. The sequence continues at coordinate 24,204 of PITA01003754.1, forward strand.
GAAAGCCAATACACACGAGTTCTCAGGCTTAAAATTGTATCAGTTCGACTACTTGCAAGATTATTTTATAGAGCTATGGAGCTATTAAACTATCTCTAAAGATTATGTTATTGGATCAAAAATAATTGCAAGGGGTAAGCCAAACCAGAATTGTAGCTGATAATTACTATGAGGTGTATCAGACTCTTCATTATTACAGATTTTAGAATTCAAGAATTTGTAATGTTTCAAATTACTTTTTTTTGCTTTTGTAGGTTTCATTGACTTCATAGTAGAGCCAACATTTTCTCTTCTGACAGACTCAACAGAGAAAATTATTACTCCTCTTATAGAGGAAGCCTCAAAAGCAGACACTTCTTCCTATGGGGCAAGCAGGTTTGATATTTTCTCCTTTTTTGCACCCTTTTGTAAAATCTTTGTTCTGTTTAGTAACCTTTCCCTAAGATTATCTATTATGTCTTAAGCGCGGCAAGCCATCTTAAAAGAATTATTAGGTAGTATTGTCACCTAGTGGCGAGATGTGATATTGCATCTGCCTTTGAAATTCACTTGCAGTCTGCTACAAAATATATCAAACTACTAACTAAAAGTATAACATAAAAGTATTCAATACTCAGGAGAATGAAAAATCTCAGTTTTCATGCAAATGTATTTATTATGCCTTGGGTATTAACATATCTAGTTTTGTCAGTACGCTTATAAGCAGACCAATTATACAACCCTCTTGTACGTCTGGGGAGTTGCCTATATAGATCAACAGCTGTGTCTAACATGTAGCAGTAACATCCATTATATATACAATCACTTACAGTATTTCAAGGTGAGAATTTTTCATCAATAAATTTGTCAAGGCATATTATTTAAAGCTTCCAGTTATAAACCAGTCATGCTAAATTCTTACCCATCTGAACATGCAACTTTTGCTAATGGCACACCAACAGGCTCCCTACCTATTGCCCCAGTGAGGACACTGAAGAAATGTTCTGCCCAAGAAAGATTCAGGTTAGCCCCGCTTAGGGCTCCAGAATCGTGATGCCCCTTCAGTGATGTTCACCAAAGGACTCGCCACTAAGTCGGCTCACCTCAAGTTTCTACTGTTCTAATCAGGCCTCACCACCTCATGATGCAAGAGTGCGCCAACCTGCTGCTGTGGGAGTCCTTGACCCACCCAGGGACTTCCAGCCAGAGTCCCGGACCTCTCCATGAGAGGACAAAAGGAGGGACCTGAGCAGCCCTGACGCATGCTCCAAACTGGGTCTGAGCACCTGCCATTCTGTGTCCGCAGTTGGTTTTGTAAAGTGTTTCAGGCTTTGCTCCCTTATTTCGTACCTTGACCTTGATGTTTTCTGGGCTTTTTCTTTCTTTTTTTTTTTTTTTTTTTTTTTTTTTTGTGGTTGTGACTATTATCCTCAGCACCTTTATTGTGTTCACAGCGTTGATTTGTTCAGACGATCAAATATGAAAGGCACCATGAACGATGGAACCTATGCCCCAGACTACTCCCTTACAAGTGTGGACTTGCAGAGCTTCAAAAACAACCTGGTGGACATCATCCAGCAGAACAAAGAGAGGTGGAAAGAGTTAGCTGCCCAAGGTAGAGTTGTTTATGAGACCTCCTGCCATCTCCTTCTTCCTTAACTCCTCTGGGGTTTGGGCTTTTTTTCCTCCCCCTAGATTTTTTCTTTGATGAAATACTCAAGCCTTTGGTGATGTGTGGAATTTGGCTACCTTTCGATTATTCATAACAAAGGTGGTTTATCTGGTAAAGAGATTCTGCTCTGTTTATGTCACATGGGCTGCGGAAGCATGTGTCAGTTGGTGGCAGTGACCTGAAAGTGAAGGAGGGGACAATAAAATGGTGACAAAATGTTACCTGGCAGAGTAACCTCCTGTTCATTTCTAGAAGTGCTTTGGAGGCTGTGTTTTTAGGCTTTGCAAGTGGCTTTTGTGTTGCATTAGAAATGTAACATCCTATGTCAGAGACTTGGGTGTGTTTTTTTCAGTGTTACTAAGTTATTTCTTTTGGTAACTGACTGTTCCACTCATGCATTGGGAAAAATCATTGTAATCAGCCATTAAAGGAAACAAATGGGAAGCTAGCTAGCTTTAGCTATTTCTGATATGTTTTCTGATTCAAATAAATGAGTCGATTTGGTTTACAAGGTATGTGAATGACTATCAGTCATTATCTTTTGTGAAGGAAATTAACTTTCTAATTCCAAATCTGGCCCCTGCCTGCCCTGAACAGTGGCCTCTCGCTGGTTCTTGAAATATCCCAGAGCCTTTGCAATGATTATTTCTTCAGACAGGGATTCTCCTCACAGCTCTCTGCAAGGCTGATTCCTCTTTGGCTGGAAAGTCTGTTGTTTATCTTTAACTTGTAAAACAGCACCTAATTAACTCAATTTAATTTTCACATGACCTTATAAGGTATATATTATTGTTATTCTCATTTTACATAAGGAAACCAAGGCAGAAGATAGTTACATGACTTTGCCCCAAATCCCCTAACTTGTAAGTGAAGGAGCTAGAATTCACTCTTTCTCTCCAAATGGCAGTGCTCAAAAGCCTATGGTAGGTAGCCCCACAGGGAGGCCCTCCTTGACCACACAAGTAACATTCTCTGTCCGATCTTTCCTAATAAGGGCCCAGTCTACTGGCTTCAGTGTGGTATCACTAGTCCATTATCACTGGTATTTACTTATTCCTTTTTTAGTTTATCATGTTTTCCACATGGGTAGTGTCGGGTCCAGAAAAGTTGGGGATGGTCTGTTGTGTTTTCCAGTATTTTCTCAGGTACTTCCACAGTTTTGTGCAAAAAAGAGGCACTCATAAGTGTTTGTTTAATGAAATGGCTACTTTATGGTGTTTCATTATTCCCTCCACGTCTACTATTAAAATAAAAACAATACCATTTCCATGTCTTCATCTGAGTCTATAACTCACATTTTCCCATAAGTCTGATCTTATTTAAAAAGAAATAGTTTCCCAGGCTTTGGTGGCTCTACACAGCCATGATGAGGGCCAAGTCCTGGAGTCACACGGGCGCCCCCCAACCCTGCGCTTGATTAAATCTTCAACTATCATTGTCTCGAAAGACTTAAAATTTTTTGATCTAGGGGCCTCATTTTTATTTTGATCGGGGCCCTGCAATTATGTAGCTAGTCCTGGCCATTCCACGGGTCTTTGTAATACATTACTATCACTTGATAAAGAACACAACATAACACAAGACCCAGATGGCCATACTGAAATATTGTCAAACCATCTAAGTGGAGACTTCAAATGACTGGAATTACCCTTCTCTAGGGACAAATTATACTCAAGATATTGACCCTGAAGCTCTATAAGATATAAATCCCTAACCTAAGCTCTTTGAAAATAGGAACAATATCTATCTCATTATCATCATTTTCTCAGAGCAAGCATGTCCCTGGCATAGTGTAGGTGCTTTAAAATTATTTAGTGAGTACAGTCTTGAATGAATGAATAAATGAATACTTAAATTTCACTTTGAATGTATTTATTCAGAAAGTAAAACAAATAGTTGTATTTTCAGCAATGGAAGGAAGAGGGAGGGAAGAAAGATTCTGAAATCCCTCCTGTGTGCCAGGCATTTGACATGGATTATCCAATTTCCTCCTTCAACACCTTCCTAAGTAGAAATGATTACCTTTGTTTTATACACATGGACATTAAGGATCACATAGCTTCTAAGCACTGGAGTCAAAACTCTTCTGATTCTTTACCTAACATTTTTCCCACTGCACGTTGGCACTTCCTATTAGACTTTCAAAAAAATCTTGAAAAAATTGACCTGAATTATTCATCTTCAATAAATGCAAAAATCCAATTGACAAAATGCACTTGATTCCAAGAAAGTTTTTTTTTTCTAAGATTTTGCTTACTTATTTGACAGAGAAAACACAGCTAGAGAGGAAACACAAGCAAGGGGAGTGAGAGAGGGAGCCAAGCAGGGAACCCAATGTGGGGCTTGAACCCCAGACTCCGGGATCATGACCTGAGCCAAAGGCAGATGCTTAACGACTGAGCCACCTAGGTGCCCCTATTCCAAGAAAGTTTTAACCAAGATAAACAACAATAAACCCCAAACATCACCCTATAACCTAGAACCTATTTGTTATAAACCAGTGAAGGAAAACTCTGTCAAGATTGGCTTAGGGACTGCGATTCCTTCCTTCCTAATAAATTTTCTGGCACTGGGCTCTTTTGAAGATTTTGTTGCACAGGGACAGTAAACTTTAGATGTGTATAAAGTTCTCAATGTATGTTTCTGGAATTGAGGAATAATATCAGTCCTATCATTGGAAAAGGTAGAGCCAAGATTTGAACACAGGCAGCCTGACTTTAGTAAATTAAAACCATCAAGTGTTTTGATAATATAATTTCCAAGAGGTGGCTGTGTAGAGGACACACATTTTGAATGAGTAACTACTGCCAAATTTATTTTATTTATAACACTATGTATTTGGTTTCTATTTCCAGTGCAATGATGAACTAGATAAAGAAACATCTCATGGTAAAAACAACTAAAAGTGCAAGGCAAAATATGGCTAAGAAGAAATTGACAGAGATAGTGCTTCTAGAACTATCTCCCTGATAAAACAAATGATAACTGTATGGTAACAAATGATAAAAAGTATGTCGCTTTCAACAAAAGAAGGCAGCGAAAGGAGGGAGGGAGGGAGAGAGGGAGGAAAGAAAGCTGATACCCTCAGAACTTGTCCAAATAAAGATAGAACAGAAATTCAGAGAGAGAAGGAAACTTTGGAACGACAGTCTCTCTGGAGGACATCTGTTTACCTTTGCTGGAGTCCTGGGTTTGCAGACTGAATTGATCACCACACAGGGTTTACAGCAGAAATGCAAATTTGATTCTACATTTAAAAATTATGTTAATGCAACTTACCATATTAAAGACCAAAGGATAAAAACATAAGCTCTCAAGAGATACAGAAAGAACATTCAAGAAAATTTAGTATCTATTCATGATAAAAATTATTAAAATTAAAGGAACCTCATTAATCTCCTTTTTCCATTTTCCCACTTTCCTTGCCTTCTTTTTTTTTTTTTTTTAAAGATTTTATTTATTTATTTGACAGAGAGAGAGAGATCACAAGTAAGCAGAGAGGCAGGCAGAGAGAGAGGAGGAAGCAAGCTCCTTGCTGAGCAGAGAGCCCAATGTGGGCCTTGATCCCAGGACCCTGAGATCAGGGCCTGGGCTGAAGGCAGAGGCTTAACCCACTGAGCCACCCCGGCACCCTCTTGCCTTCATTTTTACTGCTTGAGTTGTTTCTTTTTTCCATTGCAATTAATTTCCTTGATGGTTTGAAATATTTACTCTTTATTCCTTTCATTTTCATGATTAATTAGAAAATTTTAAAGGCATAATCAATAGTTAGTTAACAGTGAATTTCATCCTTCCACAAAACAGGATAGAACCTTAGAAAACTTTGCCTCTGATATTTTAAAAATCTTCTAGAATAGACTTTATATTTAATAATTAAAATTTAAAATATGTCCTTGAAATCCAAGAATATGAGGACAACTGTTTTTCTTTTTTTAAACATTTTATTTATTTATTTGACAGACGGTACAACACGAGAGAGTGAGCATGGGCAGGGGGAGGGGCAGAGGGAGAAGGAGAAGCCTACTCAGCTGAGCAAGGATTAATTTTGGGATTACCTGAGCTGAAGACAAATGCTTAATGACAGAGCCACTCAGGTGCCTCAAGAAAAACTGCTTTTTAACATCATTTTCAAAAATCAAGCTAGTGCAGGAAGACTTTATCAAATTCTCCTCCAGGCGTAGCTACCTCCAGGTAGCTCCTAGGCAGCCAGAAATAGGTGGAGAGCTATTTCAGACCTTCCGTGGCTTTCAGGTTGCTGGGATTTTTCTGTGAAATGCTGCTCTTCTACCAGTTACCTAAACTTGGACTGCAGCCTCTGGCAGGCAAAGCTGTGAGTCCCCCCTTTTTTTTTCCAAACCAAACCCATGCTTTACATTATAGAAACCAGAGGGTTTTGCCCTCTGCTTCTATCATACATTGAGCCTACTGCCTCTGGCAGCAAAACTGGTTTCTACTGCTCTTCTCAGGTTGGGGTTGGTAGGGAGGTTGGGAGTAGCTCTGGGCAAAAAGGTCACAGATCCCTAGGGTACCTATATAGCTCAGTTGGTTGAGTGGCTGACCCTCAGTTTCTGCTCAGGTCATGATCTCAGAGTGCTGGGATCAAGCCCCACGTCAGACTCCGTGCTCAGCCCATCAGGGGTCTGGTTGAGGATTCTCCCTCTCCCTCTCCTCAACCCTCCCCCCACCTATACACTTTCTCTCTCTTTAAGATAAATAGATCTTTAAAAAAAAAATCACAGATTCCTGCTGTTTTTACCTTTTGCTCATGTGCATCAGAAGACATGAGCAAAACATTCACTCTAGCACTGTTCTTGAGCACAAAAAAAACTGAAAACAACAGTAAAATGGATTCACAAGCTGTAGTGTATTTATATTATGGAAAAGTGTACAACTGTTAAGATAAATGAACTTTAGGTGTGAGTCCCAATAGGGATGGGAGACACAAATAATATTAAGCAAAATACACGAGCTGCTTCAGGATAGCAAGATGCCATTTATAAAGATATTTTTATAAAACCTATAAGCTAACCAAGAGGTTTTACAATACACTTAGCTTCATACATAGAACTGCTAAAGTAGCATGTGTCTTTAGAGGTAGCCCCCAAATGGCAAACACAAATATTAGTTCTCCCTCAAGGCAAAAGAGTTACTTTGGCAAGCCACTTGATGGTTTGGTTTGTGTTCAGACACAAACATTATGAACTGAACCAGATCCACCAAGTCCACCTTGATCAGGACAAAACCACAAATCAATCCCAGATCTGCTTCCTTTCTCATCTTCTCAAAGAAGATGTGTATTTGAGAAAGACAAGTTATGTCCCAAAATAGAATCAGGGTATTGGGGAGGGGGTGGTCAGACTGAAATGGAATGCAGTATGTTTATTATTGTACTGGGTAACTTTCTGATTTGTTTGACGTTGACTCAAACCCCAAAATACTAGGGTGCAAAGGCGAATAGCAAGTGAGGAAAGAAGGCAGCGTGGGAAACGAGGTAACATCAGATTTGCCTGTCGGGCACCAGTAACAGCTGTGTAGAACCAGAAGGAAACCTAGTGCTAGCTTAAGGCAACCTTAACATTTTAAAATATGCATTAAAATTGTCAAACACGCAAGTGTTTTCTAGTCTCTTTTGGGGGCTTATTTCCTACATAATTGATCTAGAGTCATAGGTTATGTTCAGTATGATATCACTCATTTAAACTTTTTAAGGCCTGCTTTTTATTTATTTATTTATTTATTTATTTATTTATTTAAGATTTTATTTACTTACTTGACAGAGAGAAACACAGCTAGAGAGGGAACATAAGCAGGGGGAGTGAGAGAGGGAGAAGCAGGCCTCCCACCCAAGCAAGGAGCCCAATGTGGGGCTTGACCCTGGGACTCTGGGATCATGACCTGAGCCAAAGGCAGACCCTGAATGACTGAGCCACCCAGGCGCCCCAAGACCTGCTTTGTCTTTAGTAGCTTGTAAGGAAGGTCTACCCAAAAGGAAAACAAATTACAATTTTGGTTAGAATTACTTTGATATCAATTTGGAGAGAATTATAATTTCGAGTCTTTGTATTCATATGTATCTTATATATCTTCTTTCATGTCTCTCAGAAAGTTTACTTTCACTTCATAGTACTAGTAATGGTGATGGAAAATACTTGTTAGTGTTACTAGATGCCTGGCATCATGTTAAGCATACTATATACCATGTAATCAATATTTATCCTTAATAATAATTTATTTCAAAATGTTGAATATATCTTATTGGATTTTCCATCACTATTTTATATTTTTTGTTGTTTTTGCAAATAGTTGTTTCTTGCTGGTGTATAGAAATACAATCTGCTTTTGAGTACTGACCTTCTGCAAATAATGATAGTTTTTTTATTTCACAAATGTATACCTTTAATAATTGTTTTTCTTGAATCAACTACATTAGCAAGTTTATCAGAATTATCTGAATGGAAGTGGTGATACCATTTGTTTTTTCTCTAAATTTAAAAAGGTGTTTCATGTTTCATCATTAAGTGTGATATTTCTTAATTTCATTTGATCTGCTCTTTATGAGGTTACATTTCCATCAATAATTTGTTAAGAAAATGTATTTTATTTTTTTAATTTCAATTCAATTTAGTTAACATACAGTGTACTATTGGTTTCAGAGAAAATATATTTTACATGGAACATTTAGTTTTATCAAATGTCTTTCTGTGGCTTTTAAAATAGTTCAGATAATTTTTTTTGCTTGGTTCATATAATGAATTATATTAATAGGCTTTCTAATGTTGAACCACATTATATTCCTTGATTAGGCCCAACTAATTGTGATGTATTAACTTTTTAAAATTTATATATTACTTTTGCTGACTTGAAAAAAATCTGTATTTATGAAGTGAGATTAGCCTGTAGTTTTCCTTTCTCATACTTGTATTTCTGGTATTAAGGTCACACTAGCCTTAGAAAATGAGTTGGACTTTTTAAATTCCATTTTTTTAAAGATTTTATTTATTTATTTATCTGAGAGAGAAATAATGAGAGAGAGAGAGCATGAGAGGGGAGAGGTCAGAGGGAGAAGCAGACTCCCTGCCAAGCAGGGAGCCAGAGGTGGACTCAGTCCCCGGCCTTCCGGATCATGACCTGAGCTGAAAGCAGTTGCTTAACCAACTGAGCCACCCAGGTGCCCTAAATTCTTTTTTCTTTAATTTTTTTTTAATTCACTTCAGAGAGAGAGAGAGAGCTCAAGCAGGGGGAATAGCAGACAGGGAGAGGGAGAAGCAGACTCCTTGCTGAGCAGGGAATCTGAAGTGGGGATCGACCCCAGGACCCTGGGATTATGACCTGAGCCAAAGGCAGAAGCTTAACCATTTGAGCCACGCAGGTGCCCTGTAGTTTTTAAATTCCTTTTTTTTTTTTAAAGATTTTATTTATTTATTTGACAGAGAGAGAGAGATCACAAGTAGGCAGAGAGGCAGGCAGAGAGAGAGAAGGAGGAAGCAGGCTCCCTGCCAAGAAGAGAGCCCGATGTGGGCGTCGATCCCAGAACCCTGAGATCATGACCTGAGCCGAAGGCAGAGGCTTTAACCTACTGAGCCACCCAGGCACCCGAGTTTTTAAATTCTTGAGAGTTTGTGAGCCTTAAATTAGCATTGAATGTTTGGCAGAATTTACTTTTTTTTTTTTTTTAAGATTTTATTTATTTGACAGAGAGAAACACAGCGAGAGAGGGAACACAAGCAGGGGGAGTGAGAGAGGGAGAAGCAGGCTTCCCGCCGAACAGGGAGCCTGATGTGGGACTCGATCCCCGGTCCCCGGGATCATGACCTTAACCAACTGAGCCACCCAGGCGCCCCTGGTAGAATTTACTTTTAAAAACCATGTGAGCCTACTGTTTTCTTTGTGGAATAATTTTTATCTATGATTCAATTTTCTTAATAGTTCTAGAGGACTAATTAAGATGTTACTTTTTAGGTCTTTAAAAAAATATATTGTGAAATATGCCACAAAAGAACATGCAAAAACATATGTACTCTTTACAGGTCAATGATACAGTGTCCATTCTTTTAACGGACAATCCTTGCAGTGACCTACAGGCAGTAACATGCTGCATGCTTGAATAAAACAGAAGCTTATCATCCACATGTTTTAACTGAAGCAGAGGAAGCCTGTTCCACTCAGGGTTCTTGACCTCCTTTTTTCTTCTCTTTTAGATGTGCCATTGAAGTTCCTAATGTGATGTTAACCTTGGGATAACCTCCTTGCTTAACTTCTGTTCTTTCTCTCCCCTCTTTCTAGACATGCCCTATCCGGTCTGCTTCTCGCTACACCACCTCCTGCCTCTGACACTTGACCCCCTGTTTTGGCCACTGTAGGCCACCAACCTTTGCCATCCCCATTTTGTTTGATCTCTTATTCTCTTTTCTCCTAACGCTCCTGAGACCAGATTGTTAAGCATCACACCCAAACCAACTACACAGCAGGACTTTCCCTCCCACGTGCCTATATCACTCTGTGGTATCTCTCTGGGCTTTTATCCTGCAGATCTCTGTTAGACTTCTGGACCCACTGTCTTTTTCTTATTTGCTAGTAATCCCTATCAGTCCCTAATAGTGCTCCTAACAATTCTACATCTGCTGCTTAGAGAAAATAAAAATACATTGTTTTTAAACAACAAAAACATGTCCATATTACTTTGTATTGAATTACTTTAAAAGGTGATGTTTTTACATATTTATTTCTGAAATGTTTTCGTTATTCCTTCTCATTATCTTTTTAATGAATCAAAATTCGTCATGCCAACAATATTATAACTTTTATCTTTTTAAATTTTTTTATTATGTTATGTTAGTCACCATACAGTACATCATTAGTTTTTGATGTAGTGTTCCATGATTCATTGTTTGCGTGTAAAACCCAATGCTCCATGCAATCTGTGCCTGCCTTAATCACCAGGGTCACCCATCCCTCCATCCCTCTCCCTTATAAGACCCCCAGCCAAAGATACAGATGTAGTGAAAAGAAGGACCATATGCACCCCAATGTTCATAGCAGCAGTGTCCACAATAGCCAAACTGTGGAAAGAGCTGAGATGCCCTTTAACAGACAAATCGATAAAAATGTGGTCAATATACACAGTGGAATATTACTCGGCCACCAAAATTATAACTTTTAAACTCCCAGGACTAAATGCTGAGCATCTTTTTGAGAAAATATGTGCATACTGTTTATATTTCAGAAGGGACAATCAATCAATCAGAGGGAAGTAAAGTTTTTCAGATAAAAACTAGAGCTCACTTTGGGTGAGCTGAGCTGGGTGGCTCAGTTAAGCATCTACCTTTGGCTCAGGCCATCATCTCGAGGTCCTGGGATGAGCCCTACTTCACTCCATGTGCAGTGAGGAGCCTGCTTGTCCTTCTCCCTCTTCTCCCCACTCTGCTTATGCTGTCTCTCTTCTCTCTCCTGAGCAAATAAAATCCTGAAAAAAAGACCACTCATTTTCTCTCTAATCATTGTTCAAAAATGCTACTAACACTTTATATGAGCTCTTACAAGTAACTTTCAAATTGTATATTGCAAATTATTATGAATGATATACTATACATTTAGTTTATTCCTATTTCCAATTTAATATGTTTAGCTGACCTTCTATATTATACTATATTATATTACCAGTACAGTAGAGCATGATAGATAGAATGGAATATTTGGGAGATCAGAATTATGAAGTTTTAAGAGGTGGTATTCACCGCTTAACCCTAGGAGAATTTACATACAGTTTGAACCATGAGTATGTGCTTTTTCATTCACTCATTTATTGTAAAGGCAGAACTCAGTAGTTTTCAATCCTTGCAGCATATTAACATCCTCTGAGCTATTTTACTTTTTTTAAAGTTCAGTATGGCTTATCTTCAGTTTCCAGAGGTAGGTAAAAGTGGAACACTTTTGTGCATTTAAATGAATGCAGAACACGTGGAGGGGGTGAACAGGAAGGTAATCAGTTTATTGTCAAGACAAGCCAAGTGTCGATTACAAGCAGAGCTAGCGTCACCCTGGCAAGTTGCACTCAGGAAACAGCAGTGTGTACCCTGGTACCAATACCCCTCATAATATCTGTGTCTTGGGTCACACATCTCCTCTGGAACATTTGCCTTCTACTCCTAGGAAAGTCAGTGGACCTTCTCTCTGCCTTAATCCTTGTTCTTTCTTCCTCTTGGAATGTACTTTTTGGGTCCCTTCCCCTGCTTCTTCAAATCCTCCCTATCTTCCAGAACTCCATTAACCTGCCTTCTCCAAGAAGCCTATACCTTAGTCATGTAAGCATAGCTGTCTTATTCATACTCCAGAGGGATATTTATCACATTCTGAATTGCATTCTCAAAATTGGAAGAGAAAAATGCATTCAAAAGAGGCCAACCAAAAGGAGTGTTGAAGTAAGAGTGGGAATGGAGAGGAGTTTCAGAATATGTTTCCAGTTGCACATGTCTCATGGTGATTCCAGTATTCCCCTTTGGAGGTATGCACTATCTCTCCACCCAGTGAGAACCACTGTGCATCATGAGATACAGTGACTGGAGTGTGTTACAGATATTAAGGCTGCAGAGCCTGACAGAAAGTGGCCAACTACCAAGAGGTCACTACACAACTATTTACAGAGGCCTACTATGTGCAAAACAAGAGCCGATAGGATTTTTGAAGAACAGAACTCATGGAATTCCTCTTTAGCTCTCCACTGGTTCTGGCTCAAAGCCAGATAAGAACTTGGTCAGTATTGGGTAGAGGAGAATTGACTCCATTTTATGAAGGTTTGATTTTAGTCATGAGACCCTATAAATGAAATGATACTATTCGCTATGCTGTACCATATATTTTTTTGTTACCTTAAAGATCTAAAAAGGGAAAATAAAAAGCTTATAAATGGAAAAAGGGAAAACAAATGGGGGGGGGGATATTCCCCAAAAGCCTCTTCTCTTGCACAGTATCTATACTTGCTGTGTTTTCAGACACCCAAAACCTATTCACTTGCTCTAATTTTACTTTGTGGAAATAAGCCATCACTGCAAGAGTTCACAAGAGTTTTGTAGCCTCTGAAAATTCTGGGGTGAACAGTGTGACAATGGAAATGGGGGTTTGAGAAAATGATGGTAGGGAAGAGAGTAGGAAGTTGGATGTTGCACTGTTCAGCAGAGGTGATGGGGGCTGAGTAAGAGCGAAGCCATGGGAAGGAAGAAGGGACTAGCTTTCTGAGACAATTCTTCCTTTCTGATGCTATCCTTTTCTGGCAAGTGTAATCAGAATTTGTAACCAGAATGTCTGGGTGACACACAGCTAACATTAGCCTAGGTTCAAGACTTTGTCATAATGCTTCAGTAATTCCAATTCCAGGGACATTGGAAACTTCGTTGTCTTAACAATATACCTCTAAGCAAAAGGTAAATCTCTTTGTTACCACTCACCTCTTTTCTTTCTCCAAAACCTTTTAGCCTCATATTCCTCTTGATTCACAACCTCAATTCCTCTCTTTCCCCTCTTGGCCACTAAAATCCCTTCAGTTTTACAGAACAATTTAGCTCTGGCCTCAAGTCTAATGCATTCAACAAAACAAAAGCCTGATTGTTGGTCTAATATGACATCTATAGTTCTTCAGGTGTGCCTAGGCATGTCTGAAATGATCATGATTTGGTTAATATTTTCAACTTTGTTAGAATCCCTATAAAAAGCTTTATTTCTTATCACTATCAAGACATTTTTTAAAAACTTAATCACTGTACCTATGACCTATCTTTGTAATCAGAAAATCATCATATGAGTTACTAAGTTAGATATTTTCTTATTCTTTCACATTTTATAAGTTATTGAAATGTATTGAATATATTTTAGTCAAACAGATTTATGTAAAATCATATTTTGCTAGAAAACTTCATAGATTTTCTCAAAAGGAAACAAAATTTTTCAAAATAGGTCTTGAATCGCTGCTTGAAAAATTAAAACACAAAACTAAAAAGATTTTCCCACCAGAAATAAAGGAAATATTTAAAATTGATGGGAAAGTATTAAAATTTTTAAAAGATCGAGTTTGCAATATGATTAACTGTCGGGACAGTGCGTGATCCGCCCCTCCCAAGCCACTAGAAACTTTGGTGGAGGTACCCACGAATATGAATGAAAGCCCCTCCAGACTTTCCCTACCTAGAATCTGTAAAGCCACTTATCCTGTGGGTCAGGGCAATATGTCCTTTGTGTGCTTATTCAAGACATATAGTTTCCTCCCGGTAATCATATCTCTGTATCTCTTATCTGTATTTCTTGATCCCTGTGCCTCAATGGCCTCAACTTCTGTGAGTTTAAGCAATCACTCTGTACCCTGCAGTAACAATACTAATCCTGTCTCTAGGACGGGTGCAAAAGCAGTTAAAGATTTAACTGCACCACCCAACTTCCTCACTTGGGAATAATAAAAGACTGGGACCCTTGACAGTCAAGGGAGACTGAGATGGAGATGGAGAGAGAGACTGAGAAATGGAGACAGAGACTGTGAGACCGAGAGATGGAGACAGAAACTGAGAGATGGAGAGACCGAGACAGAGACTGAGAGAAAGAGACTGAGAGAAAAAGACAGAGAGCCTGTGCAGAGAGAGGCAAAGGCAAGAGAGAGCGAAGCAAAAGACAGAGAGCAAGAGATAGAGAGACTGAGACAGAGACTGAGAGACAGAGAGACAAAGGCAGAGGCAGCAAGAGAGCCTTCAAGGAGAGCAGCAAGAAACAGCAAGAGAGCCTGCAAAGAGAGACAGAAGCAAAGAAAGCAGCAAAGAGAGAAGCAGACAGAGAGTAAGAGAGACAGAAGAAGAGAGAGAAGTAGAGCAAGAAGGCCAACGCCAGAGCTAGAGAGCCAGAGTTAGAAAGCCAATGCTAAAACGCCAGAGTGTGAGCCTGAGCCTGCTTCATGGGTCTCTCCTGACTGACCTCGGGTCTGTCAGCTTACATCAGATCTCCGTGTCCCTGTCATTATTTCGCCCGCCAGACATCCCGCGGTTCCAGACCCACATCTCTGCCAAGGCTGGCTCCCCGGCAGCAACAATTAACATGACATTTTAATAGACTGTGATAGTTTCACTAGTTAAACCTTATGTATTGTTATTTGTATTTGAAATATCTTCAAATGCAGTATTGTATATTACAGTATGTATAAAAGTGATTTTTGTAATCATGTTGCTGTTAATGCCAAATAGAATGCAGAATCCTTTCCTACTAAGTACACATTTCCTTGCCTGGCCATATACCAAGTTCTGTCATGGTCTCTATCCTATTTAATCAGCCGAACAGCCCTATGATTTAGGTACTATCTCCATTTTACCAATGTGGAAACTGAGGTCTGTGGGGGTGAGTTAGTTACCCAAATCACAGGTTTGCACACATATTACAAGTGAATCTTCCTCATTCCTTTTCACAGTTTAATATAATACACAGAAAGTAGCATCATGATAGTAGTAAATCCAAGAAAGAGAAAACAACTTTTTCTGAAAACTTACCTCAGAGAGCAACGTAATTGCTTCATCAGATCTACTTCTATTTAATCTGAACACAACTGATCCGTGAGCTTTTAAATGTGTGTGTTATATCCCACAGACATTTTTTTATTTTAAAGTGTTGAAAATTATGAATTTTGGGAGTGACATTTTACATCATTTATATATCTTCCCGTGGATCATTTACACACTACGGCAGCCTCATAAGGTAGGAATTATAGTCTGATAAAATTGTGGCTGGGATTTGTGTCTAGTTTGTCTAAATTCAAAGTCAGTAACCTTCTGGATAACTTCTAGATCATCTTCCAGAAGTTAGTTGTGACAGGTTATTTATATGGTTAGTTGACTTATATGTTCTAAATTTTCTGACAGCACACAAGTCTTGCCCAAACTGTTTGTTAATGGAGGAACTGTAACAGCAGCAGAATTTAGAGGCATTTGGGGACACCTGGGTGGCTCAGTTGGTTAAGTGTCTGACTGTTGGTTTGGGGTCATGTTGTGATCATGAGATCGAGCCTATGTAGGTCTCCGTGCTCAGTGCAGAATCTGCTTGTCCCTCTCTCTACTACTCTGCTCCTCCCCCTGCTTGCTCTCTCTCTTTCTCTCTCTCTAAATAAATAAAGTCTTAAAAAAAAAAGAATTTAGGGGCATTTTAAGTGATATTGTTTGAGAGAGTGAACTCCCCACTTCTATTTACATGGACAATAAAAGTGGAAGGAAGGCAGAAGGAGCAAGCTTGCATTCCCTAGTGATTATGGGCTGGCTCAGGGATAAAGAAATGGTTTCTCCACCGGTGCTCGGATGAGGATGAGCAGAGGCCTGTGCTGATCAGGACACAAGTGCTCCTTAGTCAGTTTGGAAATAAAGCTATTTATCCTTTGAGGTTGTATCCATACTTGGATGTAGTCAAGATATATGAAGTTTTTCCCAGAAGTTTCCACTGATCCTCTTCATCCAAGGCATGCCTTTTATTTTCATTTGGTCGAGAGCACTCTGACAGATGGTCCTTATTGAGTATTACAAATCATTTTTTTTCTTTCTCAAGCACTATTTCATTGCTACACTGAACAATTTTAGCTCATTCTCTTTTTGCCATCATTTTAGTTGGATCACTCAGAACTTAGGACATATATTGGTTCATACACAGTGTATCCTACATTTATATACAAATGAATAAATATAAGTAATTCCTATGGTAAAATTTTCAGATCTATGTTTCAGTATATTTTTTCAGTGTAAAATATTCTTTTCCTAAAAATGTATTTCTATAACTCTCCTAAACTAAAGATTTAGTCAATATAAGGCTTATAAATAGTAAAGGGAAGAAACTTAACTTCCAGTGAGTTAAGAATTACTCTGAGACCCATGATAATCCAAAAATGTCATCCTATACTTTACCATAATGTTTATGAGTTTACCAAATGCTTACGAGTTAAAGAAATTGCTTATTTTTTTAAGATTTTATTTATTTGACAGAGACAAAGTGCACACACAAGCAAGGGGAGCTGCAGCAGAGGGAAAGGAAGAAGCAGGCTCCCCGCTGAGCACAAATCCTGATGTGGGGCTCAGTTCCAGAACTCTGGGATCATGACATGAGCTAAAGGCAGATGCTTAACCAACTGAGCCACCCAGGCACCCCTAAAGAAATTACTTATATTTATATTAAATTTTTAAAAGTAGGATTATATATTGTGTGTGACTATAACTTATGAGATGCACACAAATGAAGAAAAGTTAAATGATTTTTTTAAAAAGATTTTATTTATTTATTTGACACAGAGAAACATAGCTAGAGAGGGAACACAAGCAGGGGGAGTGAGAGAGGGAGAAGCAGGCTTTCTGCCGAGCAGGGAGCCGGATGTAGGGCTCAATCCTGGGACTCCTGGATTTTGACCAAAGCCGAAGGCAGATCCTTAATGACTGAGCCACTCAGGCTCTTAAATGATTTTCTTGATACTTTCTCGGTAGATTAAGGAATGATAGAGTGTAATCGCACCTAAAAGTCAAGTCATAACCTATTTAAAGAGCACTGGTCCTCTAACTGTATAATTCTTCTACAAAGTATTCGATATTTTGTTAGGATTATTTAAAATATATTACTAGGGAAAAGGCAAAATAATAGGAAGTATGATTACATTCTTATTTTTAAAATAAGTCATAGATTTCATATTATTTCTTTATATAATATGGTCCTACATCCTAATACTTGTATACTACTTGTTAGTAGACAATATTAATATCCTGCAAGATAGCCTCTTATTAGATTCTGAGGGTGTCTACTTTCTTTGACATTTTAGGCAACATATCAAATGATGAAAAAAATAAGTTGAATTAGGAAAAAAAAAAGAAGCATTTCAAGACCACTATTGATGAATACAAAAATTACAAAAGGTTTTAGAAGCAAAATTAAAATATATTGAAGATTAAGAAGGAAAAGTCGATTGGGACACCTGGGTGGCTCAGTCAGTTAAGGGGCTGCCTTTAGCTCAGGTCATAATCACTGATTCCTGGGATATACAGTTCTGCATTGGGCTCCCTGCTCAGTGGGGAGCCTGCTTCTCCCTCTGCCTCCAGTTTCCCCTGCTTGTGCTCTCTCTCTCTGACAAATAAATAAATAAAATCTTTTAAAAAAAGAAAAAATCAATTGTATTTGTCTTTATAATTTTTCCATAATAATTCCTACAGATATGGATAATTACAAATGCTAAGTACAATTTAGCATGACTTTTTAATAATATTGTCTCAAGATTTTTTAAATAAATATGCTTTTTTTCAGAAGCAAAAACCAGTTCATAGAAGTGTTAAGTTTTCCTGATCAGCAAACAATCTTAAGTAAAACCTCAAGCATGGTGGTAGCTGTAGTTTGACCAAAAAATACCTGGAGGTTTCAGTCTACTTGCTGGAAATCTGCCTGGCCCCATGAGAGAAAGGAACCCATTTTTGCTGATTGCACCGTTGGCATCACTGACCACAAAAGCTATAGATTCCTTGGCTGACCTGGCTCAACTGCTATGGCTGCGCTAGCATCTTTCTGCTTTCAAATATCTAAATGGCATTTTGTAGCATTTCTCTTTACTAGGATGATATATTGTGTCAATCAGTTTTCTTTGAGCATCTGTTCACTGTGTCATTCTGCAGTAAAGCTAATATTTTCACTTTAGATGTCCCTTTTCTAAAATATCAAAACGGTAATGTGACTTTCATAAACTTACTTTATCTTTTACCTCAGTTCTACCATTTTTCTGAACGAATTTTGTAATAGTTCTCTGCCACTAAGAAAAATGGTTTGCCGGGAGCCAGCCCCAGCAACAGTCAGGGTCTGAGGGTGAGAGAAGGCATCGGCGCTTTTGAGGTGAGGAGATCAAACTCAAAGATGGTGTAGGGATCTCCTGAAAACACTGTTCTCAGGGCTCTTTATTTGTAGAGAGTTACATGTTTTTTCAGATGGAAACCATATGAGCAAAGAATTTAAGTGATGGATCATCAATCTTGAGTGATAATGGTGATAATAGTGTTTTTAGAGGGTCCATGCAAAAACAAGATGTGCTCGTTATATCTTAATTTATCGAATGATTGATCACAGGCAGGCATGTCCTGAGCAACAGAGGGCTCCTGAAAATCCTTATCTCATCAGAATGTTTTACTGTAATGAGTGTACAGAATGTAATGAGTGGTCACACAAACAGGAGGTTGCAATATGTAAGCTATTTATGTTAGTAAAGGTTTTACTAAGTTTTAAAGTAAGTATGTTGTGCTCCCACAATCCTACAATTATTAAGCTTCATAAGGATTGGCATGGCTCTCCACGCCTTGGATGAGTGCTTGCCCAGGTGCACATCCCAGGGACACAAAGGACATATTGCCCTGGCCCACAGGGTACATTCACGGGTACCTCCACCAAAGTTTTTGGTGGCTTGCAGCATGGCGGGGGGGAGGGGCGGATTACGCTGTCCCCGACAATGGTTGATAGGGCACCTGAGTGGCTCAGTTGGTTGAGTCTTGGCTCAGGTCATGATCCTGGAGTCCAGGAATCGAATACTGCATCGAGCTCCCAGCTCAGCGTGGAGTCTGCTTCTCCCTCTGACCCTCTCCCCTCTCATGCTCTCTCTCTCACATAAATAAATAAAATATTTTTAAAAAATGATTGATAAAAATTTTAAAGGAGAGATTTCCTTGAAAAAAGTGTTACTATTATAGTAGAAGTGAACAGCAGGAGTAAAATGGCTCCATATATTTTCTTTTGTGGGATTTGCGAATGACTTGTCTGATATATAATTCAGTTTGTAAGGTTAGTCAAATTATTCCCCCCAAAACACCTGTTTTTTTAAGAGCTGCTCTTATATACCTTCTTTACTGTCATTCCCTCCATGGTATTAGCAAGAAACATTTGATTCCCTCTTGTAGCCTTTTGCTTTGAAATCCCCGAGTGTAGGATTTGTGTGACCTTGGTATCTGAATCCTTCTTAGCCTCTCTTCTACTGCAGATTTTACTACACGGAGTGGCAGTAAAAAGAGTTTTAGTTATTAGAAAATGCTTCTCACAGTTGTTACTATAAACTACTCATTCTTTTCTGAAGAACTGAGTTTTGAATCATAGTAGCTTGTCAGAGCAGGAAGATAAAAAAATGACATGTTTACTTTATACTTCTCAACTTGAAACTTTGCAGTCATATCTCTCCAAGCAAAAAGGAATGCTTTCACTCTTTCAAGTCCAATGGAAATTTGTCCCTTTGGGTCAGGGCATTAGCACTGTGTGACCAAACTCTTTGGTTTAGTAGTGAAGTGCATGGCTCGGGGGTGGAAGGTCCAGCTCTGCTCCTTAGATGATATGTGACCTTGGGCAAAAAAAATTGTTGGGGAGGGGTATTAAATGATAAAATATATGAAGCACTTAGCAGAGTGTAAAAGTAAGTATTCTCTAAATGTTTACTGTTTTTGCTGTTTAATAATAAAATTTGTCATTCTTATGCATTAATTTATATTCTTTCTTACTCAAATCACTCATTATTCATCACTGAGTTAATAAACCAACATATAACAATATATTTGTGTTAGAATACATATAGACTAATTTTGATAGGAATTTTAAATTGTAATTGCATATTATTACGACTTGATGATTTTGTTCCTCATCCACTCTTGTTACCGGTGAGTTCTTTATCCTTAGTGTTTTTGCCCATTATAAAAGTTTCTCTCAAAAAATTTAAGAACTGGGGAATTACTTATAGTCCTCTTTTACTTTAGCCTATTCTTTTCACTCTGTTCTGTTCTAATCTAGACCTAAATATTAGAATATTAAATCCAAAATTTAAGCCAAGAATCTAAGATGTCAGAAATAAATCCTGTGAGACAGGAATTTCAAAGAAGATTTAAAGCCAATTATGGGATGCTTATGATCCTTACCCAACTCAAACATGAAAGATTTAGGTTGTTAATGGTTGAAAAACGACTTGTGAGAAGATTTTCTTTAATGAGCTATCTGCTATTGGGAAAGATATAGAAATGCTTCCCTTTACCTCAAAAGAAAAGAACTGCACCAGGACCCCCAGAGATACTGGGAATGGAGTCTAATTCTTATGTGAGATGTAAAAGATTAGCTGGTGACAGATGAGCCAAATGAGAGGACCTTATGTAGGTTTTGGTCTTTCCTCGAGAAATTTATGGGAAAAACTGCCTCATGAGTGTTTTCTGTGAACCAAATGTGGCTTACCCATATTTGGAAGAATGGAAGGACCTCAGCAGAGAGAAGCTAAAGATGCAACAATAAAATTCCCAGGGATTGTGAATATTGTAAAGGAACCAGAGTTTCATGAGCACATAGGAAGGTGGTGAGAAATCTCCAAACATGGCCTCTGACAAGAAGTCCCTGAAGAGCCTATGAATGTGTTCACAGAAGAATTAGCTCCCAGTACCTGCTAGATCTGGTGGGTACGAAGTCCTTCCTCAGTGCTGGTTGAGTAGGAACTTGGCTTCTCCTTTCAGCCCTTTCTCTGTCTTGCTCCAGCTCTGGAGTCAAGGTAGCCAGTAGGGGGAGAGGGAAACAGAAACATCAACCATCTCCCCACCATACACTATTTCTGGGCTCTGCCACAAACTCAAGGTTGGAAAGGAATCTTCTATGATCTTTGTATTAAGATTTGATGTGTATGGGCGCCTGGGTGGCTCAGTTGGTTAAGCAATTGCCTTCAGCTCAGGTCGTGATCCTGGAGTCCCGGGATCAGGCCCCGCTATAGGGTCAAGCTTCGGGGGGGGGGGGTCCCTGCTCAGCAGGAGGCCTGCTTCTCCCTCTCTCACTTCCCCTGCTTGTGTTCCCTCTCTAGTTGTGTTTCTCTCTGTCAAATAAATAAATAAAATCTTAAAAAAAAAAAAGATTGATGTGTAATATATGTGACCAGACTATCTAATATCAGAATTGAGACTTTGACAACTTAGTGGGGTCACACAATGTTTTTATTATCTGAGGATGATTGCAAAAGTGATGATATACTACCTGAAAATTTCATCCTGGGATAGAAGGTAACTTTCCTTTTTGAATATATTTTAAAGAGAAAACAGGAAACAAAATAATCTTGCTTTGTAATAACACCCTGTAGGTTTTATATATTAACTTTGTGACCTCAATAAAAAAAATCTGTTGCAACTGAGACAACACAGTCTTACAATCTATGTTAAAGGAATTATCTCAAATATAACTGATATAAAGCTTACCTGTTAATTTACATATATTTTATATATATATTTGGGGGGCTAGAGGAAAAAGTGCATGAGCGGGAGCAGGGAGGTGCAGAGGGAGAGAGAATTTTATGCAGACTCCTTGCTGAGTGCAGAGTCCCACTCGGGGATTGGTCTCATGACCCTGAAATCATGACATGAGCGGAAACTAAGAGTAAGATGCTCAACTGACTGCAACACTCAGATGCCCCTTAACTGTTAGTATATTTTAATCAAAGTTCAAACAGAAAGAGCATGTCATCATATATGACTATTTTCTGAAATATCAAACTATTTTTGACTCAAATTCAATTTCTGCTATTTTGTTTACTTCCTTTTTCACATAATACTCTTTTATCTATACACTTCGCTTTATATTTATTTTTAATAGAGTCTCCGCAACCTCTATAGAAATGTTGGCACATTTTCATGTTAATTTTTTTTCAAGGTTTATATAGAAGTTGAGTGATTCTTGGGTTATAAACTCCATTCATGTGTTTTGGCATATTATGTCTTATCTTAAAAATTACTAGTCTCTTACAGTCATTTGTTTAAATTCATAGCAGCTGAGGGGTGTATGATAAAAGACACTGATCAGTAGAGTGTTTGTTTAAAACCATTTGCTTAAAAAAATTCAAGAAAGAGGTGCCTGGGTGGCTAAGTGGAGTAAGCATCCACTCTTAATTTTGGCTCAGGTCATGATCTCAGGGCCATGAGAACCAAGCCCCTCCTTGAGTTTGGACTAGGCCTGTACTCTGCTTAAGATTCTCTATTTCTCCCCCTCCCTCCACTCCTCCCCCCAAAAAATTCAAGAGAAGCATTCCATAATTTTTATGTTTGATTTAATAGATGTATAAACATGTCTCATCTATTTCAGGTCTGTATTGTCAAATTAAATTGCGACTTCATAACATTGTCTAACCTCCAGAAGGTGCCAGAAGGAAATGTGCCAAAAAATCCATTGTGAAACTGAGTCTTCAGCATGTGACTACATTGTTTCAGATTCCTGACTTTATTAATTTTTTTCCACAGGCTTATTTTGTTTGTGTTATTTGTTTGCTTGTGTTGTAGGTGAAACCGAGCTTCATAAGAACTCAGAAGATCTAGTAAACACTGAAGAAAAACATGAGGATACACATTCATAGGTCTGAAATACCTTAAAGGCTTCTGTCAGTTTAAACATGAGAGGTAATTTTATTTTTTAGACAAGAAACCTAATTTCTGAGATTAATGGTTTGTAGAATATCATAGAGACACAGTTATTTCATTTCAGAGCCCTCCTAGAATCTTTTAAAAAAACTCTCTGATTTTCTGAAGCAAAATCTTAAATACTTTTTCAAGAGCTTAATTTGCTCATCAATAAAAAATATACTTAGCAAGACATTTTAGACCTTTAAAAATAATAATCTGTAGGCTGTGGAGAGGTTTAATCCTGATCTCTCTTTCTACTTCATGAAGGAGATATGAATGTTTACACTGGGTGATAATAACAAAGCAAATACATATTATAAAACAAACATTGATGCTTGCTAAAATCTATAGACATTTGTTTGCATCAGTGGTTCTCTTTTTAAAAATTCAGCTTCTAGGACGTGCCTTCAATCTACCAAATTATTAACTCTGGGAATGAGACCTTGGAAATCTGAAGTTTTAATAATCCTGTCTGTGGTGTTTCCATACACTATAGTTGAGAAGTGTTGTCTTGGGCTTACAGGGGAAGGGCAAGCTGCTAGAAGGGAAGGATGTATATTTATAGAGGAGGTGTCTCAGTGTCTCCTTAAAATTAAGAAATAAAACTCACATGTTATAATGAGTCCTGCTTTGGGGGTGATGGTGGGGACAAGAGAAAATGCTGGGGGGACCATATACCAAATATTTGGGATTCTATTGGTAGCTCCTCACATAATGCTTGAGATACAAGAGAGTTCAGCTGTGATTAGCTTTTAAGATGATACATCTCTCAACATTCTTGAATTGGTTATAAGACTGTCTTTTATTGATAATAGTAATCCATTAATGGCTACCAACAAGTGTCAGGCCCTTACATTAATACATGTAAGATGTCTTCATCTCATTTAGTCCTCTCAACAATTTCAGAGTTGGTGATTGTGATTCCTGTTTTACATATGAAGCTTGGGTAGAAATCAGGCCAACAGAGTGGCTGTTCAGCAATTAAAACCTATGTATGTCTGTATTTACCAATTTTAATATATTGTCCCATATTAACTATAGCAATTCTTCATACCCTCCATCCAGACTATAAATTTATTGTCTTTGGAGCTCATGGCTGTTTCAGAGGAGTGCTTAGGTTCTGATGATATATGATGGACCCTCCAAGTATATTTTAGGGAAAATTAAATTCAGTGGAGTATTTGTGGATGTTTTAAGTACAAAAAGTTTTTGTTTTATTTTGTTTTGTTTTTGTCAAATAAATAGCATTAGAACATGGAGTTAAACAAAATTAAGCAAGCCTTTCCTATTGGATGTCATCAATCCAGTGCACACTATGTAGCTTCAAAAGAAAAAACTCTATAATCTGCATTTTTTATGCATTTGTGATATAGAACTGGAATACTTTCAAACATTTTCCAAAAATTGTGTGCAGGGAACACAGGTCACCAGCACATTTGTAAAAATGACCATCCAATCTATGAAGATGTCTAAGGCAAAAAAAAATATATATCTGTAAAATTCTGGCATCTCATCAGTAAAAGATTTCAGGGGGATTCAAATGGCAGTTAATGAAGACTCTTTTTTCTCTTTTTCAACTAAAAAGACCCAAAACATTAGAATCTAATTCAACATGCACCATGATGAAGCCTCATTGATCAATGTGCAGCACTACACTTAGAACAAGAAATCAACCTTTGAAATCTACTTTTCACATTGCTGTATAACTTCACATTGCTGTATAATGTTACATTTCTGAGAGATTTCTGTCCACAGAACCACTTTTTTTTTTTGGTTAGTTTTTCAAAATGTTTTTGTTAATTAGAGTGAATGAGATTGGAATCAATGTGCAATGCCATGCTTGCTTTGTTATTTAAAAAGAGGCTGGAATATAATATTATAGTCTTCCTTGAACGATATGCCAGAGATTTCTGGTGCCCCCAAAGCAAACCAATATCAGACCTGGTACTCCCTGGGAGGGGAAATGTTCCCCATTCCTTCGGATGCCTGCTCTTTAGTGTTGCATGTACTGTCCAAGAAGAGGTCAGAGCCTAATGGATTGTGGGCTGGATTTAGTCTGTGCCTTTGCTTGGCCAAGTTCCACACTGATTTAAAATACCATTTTGAGGGCGCCTGGGTGGCTCACTGGGTTAAAGGCTCTACCTTCAGGTCAGGTCATGATCTCAGGGTCCTGGGATCGAGGCCCACCTCGGGCTCTCTGTTCAGCAGGGAGCCTGCTTCCTGCCTGCCTCTCTGCCTAGTTGTGATCTCTCTCTCTCTGTCAAATAAATAAATACATAGAGTCTTTAAAAAAAATACCATTCTGAATATCTTTAAACAGGACTTATGGTCTTGGGTTCACAACAGTGCTCGTGACTCCACTGGCTTTACACACACACAGGCCCACCTACCTCACTTATACTGCCTTCCAGGCTTGTAGACCTCCTTGAGTTTGTGACCTCTGGTCCAAATAATCCAAATTTTTACTGGAATTAAAATATACAAACATACACAAACACACACATACACACAAAGAGAAGAAATAAGAAGAGGAAGTCCAAGAAGATAGACAACCAATTATCTATTATATACTGATAAATCCCTTATTTCAGACAAGGTCTATAAAGTCCCATGTGAAGCACAGTAATTGATGCATATGTATGACTAAAACTTGATTGTCATTTTCGTTTGGATTTCATTTCAGGATAATGAGAACAGGACTAAAACATCCTAAATCCTCAACTTTCTACAATATTATGTTCTCCTTTTTCAACACACACCTGGATCAGCCATTTTAATGGACTCTTAGAAGAAACTTATAATAGGAAGAACATAAATTCTGACTTAGTAACTCCAGAGCCAAACAAATACATTCAAAATTGTCATCAGAGTTTTTGGCCAGTGCTTCTGCCATTGTCTTTCCTCCAGAAAACAGTCTTGGAGGAAATGTTTTGATTGTTTTGATCCAGTTTTTTCAAGCAAGTCCGAGAAATTTTTAAGACTAAAAGTTGGATAATTTAAAATTTTCATCACTCTGAACCCAGTTATAACACAGGTGACCTTGCAACACGCGTGCAAAAGAGGAGGCATTTTTAAAATTTAGTTTCTTGTATTGTTTTATGCAGAGTTCTATCGTTACCAGTATTTCAAGGTTTTAAGCAAAAGGAAAGCAAAGCAGAATTATGGAAAACTATTTTTTTGCAGCCCTGAAGAATGGGCTGTCTAGATAGTCCTTATTTTAAGTACACGGAAGCAACACAAGAGATGGGGCTATTGAGAAGCTGTGGTTGAAGTCCTGTCTCTGCCACCTGACGGCCACTTCATGATGACTCTCAAACTGGGAAACCACAGTGAAATCGATCCCTGAAAAAAGTGGACCAACTTGCATCCATCCCTCCAGTTTCAAAGCACGAATACGTCACCCACATGGGCCTCATCATAATGCAAGTCACATGTTACCTACACTCCAGGACAAGAGCCTTCAGCCATTGTTGGAGACAAATGTTAGAACTGAGAATGGAATTCGCCTTCTGGGGTGTTGATCCCATTAGGACATAACAAAGTATATTACAGGCCCAGGGATGAGTGACAAGAAGTATATGTGCGTGTATTGAAAAATATCTATGAAAATGGAAACCCATGCTTTTCTGTACAGGTAATACTATTTGGAGTGGCTTTATAACTTTAACACAGGAACGGACTGCAACTCTTGGAGACTTAGCTTGCTTGTCATGTTTTGCCTGAGCATGTGCAGAGCCTTTCCTTTGCTCCAAACTGAAGAACAACTTTTGATTGTTATTAACTGACAAGAAAGGTCAAGCACAATTAGGGGCTGTAACTTCTCACTGTGCAAACACTTCAGTGATTCTGAGATGAATCTATCTTTGTAAAATATAGAAACTGGATGGAAAAAATCAAAATTAGCCATCAATTAAAGAATAAAATGAAGGAGGGTCCATCCATCCTATCGATTTTCTGTTGCATCTGCTTTTTCTCTTGGGTTCCACAAGGCTAAGCAATATTTTAGAAATTGATATAATCAGAAGCTTTTAAGTCTGAGTGATGGGATTTTACAACCCACAACTTAGATCTCCTTTAATGTGTAAGCCATATTCTATATGCATATTAGGTATGCATTGTTCTAATTTAAGATATATGTGTGCATAGACTGGGTATAAAATGCTTTTAAATGTTCTGTGAATAAAGTCCTTAGTTTTTGGTTCACCTGAGTCTTGTGTACAACTCAGCTAAATAATTGATTTGTATCATAGACATTATAATGCAATTAATATTTTAAATGTAAGCAGTACAATTGATCTATGATGACGTGGTGGGGGAGATTTATAGATATGTATATCATGGTGACTTTTTGTCTTTCAACAATGGACTTTTTATTTCTATTTATGAAGAAATTATAACTACTGCTTTCAATGTCTTTTTAAAAGTAGCTGTTTACCAGCTAGAAAATATTCTGCATTTAAAATAGAATCTGAGTATCTGGGAAGTGTAATTAATTTTGTTCTTACTTGAGCCAGCTGTCTTTCGGTAAAGCTAGAGAATCTCTCCAGGGAGAAGTAAATTGAAACATTGCTTCTCAAGGGTCATAGGCACCTTTTCTGCTGTGTTCCTATTGATACTTTAGGACCTATAGACTTGTTACAAAAAAAAAAAGGAGAGAGAGAGAGCACAATATAATGAATTCATCAACTTCTGTATATGGTCTCTCCCCTAATTTTCCAGATTATTTAACTTATAAATAAGTTACTGAACTTCCAGAGGGAGTGGAGTGACAACTTCCAGAGGGAGTAGAGAACACACATTCCACTTCTTCAGAACTGTCACCCTATTGATCTGCTTTTTCTCTTCCTCATCGCCCTTTCTCTCTCCATTCCCTCCTCCCTCTCCTTTTTACTTCTCTCCTTATCATCTCCCTTCTTCTTTCTTTTCTTCTCTCTCCCTAAGACAGCTACTGGTTAGTGCGAACTGGCCTGGGGTCAGCGCGAAGGTCCCCAGCGCCAGCCGGTCCTTTCCGCAAACACCCCTGTTGCCGGAGTCTGCCCTGAAGAGGCAGGTGAGTCGGCTGGCGTCCCGTTTGCATTTTTATCCTCGGCTACACAACGTAGAGCTAACAATCTCATATGCCTTTTTATTCAACCAGTAGCTCTTTTACTTAATTTTCAACATGACAAGCTACAATTCTTGTGTTTTTACTCTGTTGTAATTCTCTGTATTTCCGATTACATATGATTGTTAAATAAATCATTTTGAGGGAAAATATTGTGAAACATTTGGTGTCTGATATAATTCAATTTGGTGGGGCATTGAAAAGTTGGGGAAATCAGGGAAAATCAGGGAGATATCAGTTTTGATATGAGTTCTGTCAGAAAATTGTTTTTGCTCTATTAAAGAAATACTCATTGAACATTTATTATTGTGGCTGTTATTCACAAGCTCCTGGCCTTATAAGTGCATGTTCCAGAGAGGAATGTGGAAAATGTGGAAACCTGAATCTTATTTCTATAAATCTTATTTCTTGGGGCGCCTGGGTGGCTCAGTTGGTTAAGCAACTGCTTTCGGCTCAGGTCATGATCCTGGAGACCCGGGATCAAGCCCCGCATTGGGCTCCCTGCTCAGCGGGAAGCCTGCTTCTCCCTCTCTCACTCCCCCTGCTTGTGTTCCCTCTCTAGCTGTGTTTCTCTCTGTCAAATAAATAAATAAAAATCTTAAAAAGAAAAATCTTACCTCTTATAGTGGAGATAATTCAAACACATAAATAACCAAAATGCCACATATAAAAGTAACCAGATGCAAGTAAAATGCACCTCTAGGTATTAAGGAAGATAAAAACTGCTTCCATCCTCCAGGCTTCTAAGAAGACTTCTTCGAGTAGATTGCCCACAAGTTGATGCTTCCTTTACACATAATAATGACGCTCCTACTTGTTGCCTATTTTCTATGTATCACAGCCTCTGTGAAAACAGTTAGCACATATTATCTCCAATCCTCAATAATCCAGCAAAGTGGGTATCGAAATGAGCAAGGAAACCAAGTCTTAGAGAAAGAGCACAAGGCCAGGTCTCAGGTGGCGGCTCTGGACTGGATTTGCTTCTGGGTCTCTCTGGCACCGAAGACCCCTTTTTCTTTCAACTGCTGCTGTGCAGGGTGGAGCAGAGCACAGTGGAAGGGAAAGCTTTGTGAAGGAGAACGAGGTGAATAAGGTAACAACTGAGAAGAATAAAGAAGTGAAGAGTGTCAAATCAAGGTGAAGACCTAGAGAGTTTCAACTAATTGAATTAAGAGTAATTGGCACGATATGTGTCACCTCTCAGACTCTGGCTCCACAGTGCCAAAGCACTTCGTTCAAATATAAAAATGCATGCACTTCTCAGATGCATGACATTTAACTGAACTTTTTACTTGAAGTGTGTTTCCATGATAAATTCCACATAATAGCAAAAAGCTTTCAAAGGCCATATTTTAATTCTGAAATATAATTTAGATATAAAACACATACTTCCTTTGGAAGCCTTCTGCCCTCTAATTGCTTTGCTAAGTATTACAAAGCTTATCCACCATCTAGTACAAGCCTTAAATAACAAAGACTATATATATTTTAGAGTCAAAAACCAAACAACTGCTAATGTCCCACATTACATATGTGTGATTTCTTTGGAGGGAATCCCAAATATTTAAGATACAAATCCTTATAGACCAACATGTATATTTAAAGCTCTATTTGGGGCCATTTGTTCTTTAGTAACATTAATAAACACTTGGGTTATTTGCTTTAGATTTGTGATGTTTAGAGAGCTTCCTTTTCATCTCAGGCTGATACATTTTTTTTAATCTCTGATAATTAAAGATACCATTATTTAGTGTTTCTTATAGTCTCACTATGGCTTTAATGGTATTTTCTGACATTGTCTCTTTTACTCCCTATGAATACTGTCAGGAATTTATCCCCATCAGTGGATGAGGAGTCATGGCAGAGGGTGAAACAATGTCTGTAAGGTCGCACAGCTCCTTAGGGGATTTAAAGTCTAAGAGAATGTGATACCCAAATCATGAAGCTAGACTGCCTCTGGCCACAGTGGGAGGATCTGTCATGTCTTCTCCACCCACCATATCCATTATCTTCCTTTTCTTCCCTTCCTTCCATATCCAGACACTTGTCTTTAAAAACTGCCACTGGAGTGAGCAGAATTGCCAGTGACCACCAGCAGCGGCCGCTGCACTTTGGTGAATCATTGAATCACGTTTCACAGCAGAGAACGTACCCTTTGATTTCTGTGGACAATTATTTTGCATGCTTAATATGTGATCTTAAAAATGTGTTTTCTCAAGCAACCTACTGGGGTCCAGTCCAGATCTTTGTTACTTAGAGTGTCCCCCTCCCTAGAACTTCTTAGACGTGAACACTCTCAAGCCCCATTCAGACCTAGTAAACTGGAATAGGCATTAAAGAAGATAACTGGGTGTTTTCGGTGCCTATCACTGTTTGAAACAATAACTAAATATTAGGAAGATAAATCTAAACACCACTAAGCCCACAAACATGAGGTTTTTCTCCAGAGTTCATGCTTTCCACATGGCAATGTTCTCAAAATGACTTCATACCAGAACCCGGAGACTATTGAGTGGGACAGATTGTGAGTTCTTCTGTTGTTGAGGAATTTACTCCAGCCTGGTGCTTGAGTCAACTGCATATTCAATCCTATTACTTCTAGAAGCGCTGTAGACCCACTTCGTTCTCTTCAAAGACCACTGTGTTGCTTAGATCTTAACTGTCTTCCTTGTGCTCCATCTTTGGCTTCGCCTTCAGCTCTAGTTTCATTTTTTCTTTTCTGTACACAGTTCCTAAGTTAGATCTCCTCAATGTCTTTTTGAGACCTTCTGCTGCTTCTCCACAAAAAGTTTCTCCTCCTCTACACCAGGGATCAGCAAACGTTTTCCGTAGAGGATCGATCAGCAAATACTTGGGCTTTGCAGGCCACATTCCATCACAGTGTTTCTCTTCCTGATGCCCCCTCTCCTCCTCCTTCTCTTCCTCATTATTTTTTTCTTCTTCCTCCTCTTCCATTTCTTCTTTTGTAAACCTTTAAAAATGGAAACGTCATTCTCCACTAGGGTGGCAGGGGTGTCCCACGTGGCATATTCGGCGTGCGGGCCTCTGCGGGCTTTCCACAGCGCTGCTTTTCCAGATCCAGGGAGCTTGGGATGCCAGGGTAGGAGAACGAGGCTGCTGGCGGCAGCAGAGGTCACTCCGGGGCCACAGCTTCCACAGGGCCTGCCGCCCCGCTGAGTACTGGGGAGAGAAGGGTTTCCCCAGGGAACAGGACACACAGCAGTCCCGGGGGGGGGGGGGGGGCTGGCAGAGCGCTGGTCCCTAGCCCTCAGCTTCATCCGCCTCCCGGGCTACTGAATTCCAGATTGCTGAGGCCCAGCTCCAGGGGTGTGGATTCAGGAGGTATGATATGGGGCCCCAGGGTGATGCCCCTGCTGCTGGACTGGAGATCTCCCTTTGAGACCACAGGCTTACAGGTAAACCTTACAGTCTTTGCCATCACACTCAAAGCCATTGCAGTCTAACCCCAGATGCTCTTCGGACCACACTTGTGTTCACTTTGCCATTCCCTGTTCCTGAATTTCTGCTCTGCCCTCGCATGTGAGGCCTCCTCTGCAAGGGTCTTTGTCATATTTACCTGTCAAACTCTCCCCCCGACCTCCCACCTTCGAGCCTCCAGGGGTTCTGCACGTTTGCCAGAAAGTTTCTTCTCATCTCCCTGGTGGGCAGCCTCACACCCTCCTCCAGAGGAACACTAAGCATTCTCCCCTCACTGAGAGTACTGTAGGCCACCACCGTATAGCCTCACTCCCACATTATAAGGTCAGGAAGCACTGAGACTTAGGCAAGGTAGGTGTTCAGAAAATATTTACGGAATGAATAAATATGAATGAATGAAATTTGTCTTAAGTGCTTGATATATGAGTGAGTTCTTTTCAGATTACATCTCTAGTTAATTCAATCAAAATGAGACTCACTTTTCAAGCACTTTAGATCTAAGTAATTCCAAAAAGCCATTTGTGTTTTTTCTCAGAGCAGACACATGGGGAGTGCATTAATTCTTAATAAATACTTAATAGCTGCTAAAAGCAAACCTAAATTCTATGAGAGAAACATTAAGATCTCCCCATCTGTCTCTTGTCTACCCTTGGGAAGATGGGTCTGCTGGTGCAGAGGTATATTAATTGTAGCTAATCTTACCAAATTTGCTAAGGAGAAAAGCTCACATTTCCTGTATGATTTCTTATAGCCTCAATGATTAATAGTGGGAACCATACAAGCTTCGAAGCATGAGCGATCTCAATTCACAGTATGTTTTTGGTAGTTGGTAGTTGTTGGCTTGATGTTTCCTAACCTCTCACCGTGAAGACTTTGCTAGA
Organism: Spilogale gracilis; assembly: GCA_004023965.1. Lineage (NCBI taxonomy): Eukaryota > Metazoa > Chordata > Mammalia > Carnivora > Mephitidae > Spilogale > Spilogale gracilis. The sequence goes on from PITA01003754.1 coordinate 56,691, forward strand.
GTGGCGAAGAGTGAGGAATATTTAAAGAATCTGGATAGGACCTGACACACTCCTGGTTTTCAATTAACATAAATCAATGTTTTTATTTTATATTAATCCAGAGACCATTATTTCTCATTGAATTTTATGGGCAAGACCTAAGGCAAGAAATATCCAAGGACTAAATTTGACCCTCAGTTCACTTTCAGACTTTGTCATGGTCTCTGTGATCTTGGACAAGCCTCAATTTTCTCCTCTATGAAATGGAGATGTAAGAGTCCCTATTTTACAGAATTACTGGAATGATGAAAGAAAATGGTCCACATAAGATGTTGAGAATAATGAATGACACAGTTTTTTTTTTCTAAACTGGAATAGTAAATATGAACTGTGAAAATAAGACTTTACCAAGATTTTTCTTATAAAATTAATTTGTTATTATAGTTGCAAGAACATAGCATGGCTTTCACTTCAGTAGCAATATCCTAAAAGTCCACAGGATGGGGAGATTTCTCCATGTAAGGAGTAGGCTGGCCTTTCTAGAGTAGAGAGCTTATTATCAACAACCCCACGATTTATGTCCTTGCTGGAGGAGAGGAAGGGCATAATTACATACATGCTAGAGAGATAGAGATAGAGATGGAGATAGAGTAGATTGAGGTAGAGACTGATGTATTAGTGTATATATTTATAAACAGATACCTCTATTGATATATACGTCGATATATGTCATGTAGACATTCTATTGTAGGGGAAATTGTTTAATGCAGATATTAAGAAGAAAAATATCAGCTTAAAGATAAAATAATAACCTTTAGACTTCCAGGATAGCTTGCTAAATAAAACACAGTGTTAGACATCCAGGTGCACTTAGAAGCAACAATGGCAGTTTCTCAAAAGGAAAACTACAGGCACACACCCCAGCAACCTACCGGTTTCACAGAACCTTCATTAGCAAAACAAAAAGGTCTTTCTTTGGAGGAAACAAAAAAAAAAAACAAGAGGACCTTTCGTAGTGAGGAAATTGCCCATAAACAGATGCGTCCACTAAATGTGGTAAATCAGATGCGATCTAGAAACCAAGTGGGTCAACACTGAAACCTGCATCTTTAAACCCACCACAGAGAAAAGGGGCTGCTCGAAATAGCCACTGCGCAAAAGACACATTCAGATGGAGATGACCTGGCAGGCCCGGCAGGAACCCACTAAAGCGAGATGTGTGGCCCGGGGAGCTGGCCTTGCCTCTCCCTCAGGCTCTCCGTCTCTCTGGCTGCCTCTCTCTTTCCACCTACCGCCTGGCTACAGCCTGCTCTTCTTCGCCTTCTGTGGGAGGTCTTCACTTTCTTCCTTTCATCTACTTTCTTCTGCACATCTTCCTTCATTCTCACCTAGCCTTTCCTTAACAGAAGATAATATGGAAGCGATAACGGAGGGAAGTATTTATTTCATAGGGTTTTAAGTCTCTGTGCTTACTTTAATAGCAAATGGGTTAAATTTTTTTTCTCTTTAAAAAATGCTTCCCTTCTTACTTCAGTGCAGTTATATATATGCATCTGTACACGTATTTTTGTATACACCTATGTGTACATATACATGAATCACACATATGTATAAATTGTGCACACACAATCGTATATATATATATATATCAACAGAAAAATATTTTAACTCCAAATTACACAATGAAAGAAAAAAGATCTGTAAAAATTAATATGCTCATAGGGGAAAAAAAAGCATACAAATTTAGTTATGCTTTAAATCAAAATTTATTGATTTTGGATTATATTTTCCCCCAAATATTGCATTAGATTATTTTATACCAATACAGCTTTTGGTAGTTTATGATGACAGTGTCTAATTTTTTAATACTTCTCTGCTATCAGTTGGTTCCAAAGAAATAACTTGTTCCAGTGAACTGCTTTCTATGAAAACTCTATGCTGACAGTAAAAATAGGTAGCTCAAGCCTGGCATCCTATGGGCGTCCGGGATGATTGTACTAGCACAATATGGTTAGTAGAAGTATAATTAATAGTAGAATTCCTATCTCAATCATCACTGGCCTTCATATCAAGTTTAATTTTTAGACAATTGAGTGTTTTCAAAAACAAATAAAGGACCCATATAGTATTTAAAACAGTTGACAAATATAACAAATGAGTGACAATTTCAAAATAGGAAATCTATGTCCCATGAAGACAAAAGAAAGATGAGAACAGCATCTGGTAATGTAATTAGTATGATTAGAGAAACACATCTGTAGAATTTATGCTGCAGGGAAATGTCATGTAACCTGCCCATCTTCTGCAGTGTCTTGGCAAATGCCAGTCTCTTTAAAAAATAAAGAAGAAAGAGCAGATATGCTCCTGCAATTATTAAATTGCATCGATGGTCTTTTTAAGTTTTTATCATCCCATTGTTTCAATTCATATAAAGCCATGTTATACCTTTGCCGCTGTAGGGGAGGAGAAGGGTTTCTGGCTGGGCCTGAAAGTTAAACTAACAAAGATTAATAGGAAAAAAGCATACAGATTTATTTAATGTAAGTGTTATATGACATGGGAGCCTTCATAAGGAAATGGAGATCCAAAGAAACAGATCTGAGTATTATTGTGCGAGGACAAGGAAGGATGGGGTCCTGGAAGACTAGGACTTGGAAGGACATGGAAGACTATTTTTACCTTTGAGGCAATACAAATCTGGGAGTCATAAGTAAAAATTAGCATTCTTCAAATCCTGGGGACAGCAGTGCAGAGAAAGGGAAAGGCCATAACAAAAAATAGCAATTTGTGAAATGAAATTTTTCAATTTATTAGAAATCAAGGAAAAGAAACTTAAAAAGATTGATGCCTTTTTCTTTTAGATTATAGCCACCATTGTCATAAGCTCAGCAACGCTTTCCTCCCTTTTGGATATTAAAGATTGTTTTTTTAAAGCACAGATTTAAACACAAAAAATATTTCTAAATGAGTCACATAGTTTAAAAGGAGTTTCAAATTTGCTTCTTCTATTGGTTAAAGGTCATTTTAGTTTGAGGTCAATATCAAAGAATTAAAGTAGAAATCAGGGGGTTCTTTCCATTCCAGCATCATTAACAAAATTATCCCCCTATGCTTTAAGTCTGAAATGTAGAAAATTTAGTTCCAGTATAATCTACAAGAAAATGCAAAAGCCTCTGGTTTCTAAAGAAGATGGACTTTCCCATCCTAAAAGCCATCACAATTCTCAAAAAGAGCATCAACTAATAGAAGGGTTTGTTGAATTATTAGTTCATTTAGGATGATGTATTTTCTTTGGGATCTAGTTGCCTGTTCTATAAAATGAATCCTACCTGTCATACATATTTAATGTGATTATTAACTGAGAAACAAGGTGAGGCCACTTTATTAACTGTAAAGAACTGAACCAATATTAACTGGCAGGAGGGCAGCAGCAATAATAGCCTTTTGTTTTTATAACTGATGCTTAAATAAATAGTTGGTTTGCAGTATATTATTAATATGTATTTGCGGAACTAAACTGAATCAAGACCAACGGATTTGAAAAAGAAACAGAAGAATAAATAAATATGATGAACTTTGAAAAGAAAAAAGGAAATATATTTGAAAGCCTTTCTATTGTAAAGGAGGGCTCAGATTCCAGAATTAGAAAAACTAAAAATGAATCACTTAAAGTTACTCAAATTCAAGATCTTTCTTTCAGTAGTAGAGAAAAATAAATTAAAACCAAAAAGAACTTGGCAAATAGCATAGCATAAATAATTAGAAAAGGTATATAAAGTGAAAGAACAATAACCTAAAAACATGTCAATATTTATGTATCAAATATCTAAAGTGCTTCAGAAGGCAACCCAAGAGGAAGAAAATAAGATATATTGATGCAGGTGGAGGTGATGGCGGTAGGGGTGGTTTTGTGTTGGGATTTTTCCAAACTCCCACAGGAGCACAGCACTGACAAGTCAGCTTCTGGTTGTTATCAACCCATTTTGCACCTGGTGGAGAAAAAGAAAATAACAAACTATTCCAGAACACCGTGGAAATGTTCCAGAGAATTTCATACCATAGCACATAAATCTCTGTAAAGGGAAAAATCTGGTATGCAACTTAATAGCAACAAAGCCTATATGCTATGATAGAGTAAATTACCCAATTAGTGATTTGTAGGAAGAAATTTATCTTGGAAGCACTTTTAAATCTTAGGAGAAAAAAAAACAACTACAACAAACAAACAAACAAAAAATGATTTTTAGATTATCTTCTAAGGAGAAGTTTTAAAAGAAAATATAATTGGTTATAATGCTAATGCTATTAAATACATACATACATATGTGTGTATATTTCTAATCCAATTTTGTTCTGTGGACTGTTATATAAGCATACAAAGATAACCTTTTCTCTTTTAATTCCATTCTCTCTTAATGCTGCTGCTTTCTGTCTACTCCTGTCTCTTCTTTTCTCCTTTGCTGCTTGTCTGCAGTTTCTGAAAGAGAATCAGAGGGGAGAAATAGATCTTAGTGTTGGAAGGAGTCTCATGGGAACATCTGATCCACCCGCTCATATCATTCTCTACATTTTACTGCTCAGAAAACTGGATTCCAGTGTTATTGAAGGGCTTCCCCAATGCCACAAGCTATTATCAAAGATGGCCACCCTGTGCCACATCACCTCATTCTTTTTTTTTTTAAGATTTTATTTATTTTGAGGGAGAGAGAGAGCATAAGCAAGCATGAGAGGAGGGGGAAGAGCAGAGGCAGAGTGAGAGAGAGAGAGAGAGAGAGAGAGAGAGAGAGAGAGAGAGAATCTCAAGCAGATTCCTCACTGAGCACGGAGCCTGATGTGGGGCTCAATCTCATGACCCTGACATCATGACCTGAACCAAAATCAAGAGTCAGATACCTAATGGACAGAGACACCCAGGCGCCCTGCCACATTACCTCATTCTATTTCCTCCAATAATTTATCACTATCTGACATGATTTCATTCATTTATTATTATTAAGAATATGTATTAATTCATATGTATATTGACAGCCTTCAAACACTAGAGTATATATCCATGGATTTAAGGACCTTCACTATCTTATTAATACCTGTATCCTCAGGACTCATTCATCCATATTTATTGAATAAACTAGAATTTTAGAAACTAGGTCTTTTGTTTCTAGAATATACTTTTATAAATGATACCACATCATCTTATGAAAAAAAATGTAGAATAATTAAGGCAATCTGAATTGCTCTATCTAGCTATAGGCCTATCATAAACATTAACCTGATTTATGCATGTTAAGTAGCAAAAACACCCAGTTAATATTAACGTTTTCAATTCTTTGACATGTATTGAATAGTCTGTGCTTCCTTTAGTTACCTCAGTGAAGAAGAACTTCACTGAATTCTTCGGGAAGCAGATATTGCCATTGCTCAGCTGGTATCTATGGTCACTTACAAAGAGCACCCTGGCTGAGCTGGAAGGTGGCAATGTTCCTGGGGCACCTGGGTGACTTAGTCGGTTGATTTCTTGATTTCTTGGCTGAGGTCATGATCTCAGGGTGGTGAGACTGAGTTCCCCATCAGTCTCCATGCTCAGTGGGGAATCTGCTTGAGATTCTTTCTCCCTCTTCCACCGACCCTCCCCACTGCATGCATGTGCACGCACTCTCTCTCTCTCTAAAAATAAATCTTTTAAAAAAATATTTACTTTCTCCGACTCCTTTGCATTGAGGAGTAGTCTTATGGCATAGCTCTGGTCTGGAAGACATTAGTTGGGGGGGAGGGGGGCTCTGGGATAGCTTTGCTTCTCTGCTAGATTCTTTCCCTTTCTCTTCCCACTGTTGTTTTTGCTTGGAACAGACTAGATGCCTGGAGCAGCAGCTTTTTGGGAACTATGAAGTTACAACTTTGAGAATATTAAGGAAAATGATTAGTGTTTGGATACCCATTGGAGTCTTGAGCCACAATTCTAGTCCTGGACATTTTATTGCATAACATAAATCAGCCTGTATGCTATCGTTTGGTGGGTTTTCTATTATTTTTTGTTAAATGCTTGCTCTGAATAATAATGAAGAATCATTTGCCAAACATATTCTAATATTCTACTACTTCTAGGATCCTAATCCTAGTGACAGTACTCCTGGGGTTCACTGTGCTCATTCCTTCAAATTAGGCTCATTATTACTAAAAATAAGAGAAAGGGGAAAAAAGCAAGGTCACATTTGTAGAGTGAGAAACAAAAAATGAAGACAAATCCAAAACTATTTTAATACCATTTTATACCCTTTAATACCATTTTCTCCCTCAAGTTTCTAGGTTTCTTTGAGTTCCTTCCTTTGTCTACTTCTTTCTCTACTCTCATGTTCATCTGCCTTCTACAGACAAGTCTCTTTATCTGCATAAACTAAGTGTGAAATGCAATGAAGAAAGTGGCTGAGCCAATGTCTGTCCACATAATGATGAGGACTCACAATATAAATGTCAAGAAAAGTTTACAGTTGAATGGTAGCCTCTTTACAAAATGCAGTCAAGCACCTATGCATTCATGTAAATCATTTAATTTACACAACATAGCAAAGTAGAAACCTTCACCCCCATTGCTGTGTGAATTACATGGGCTGTTCTCAAACTTGCACTTTAACCATCTTTTGGTTCAGTAAAACCAAAGATGCCCTCCATCACTTTCCTAAAACTCTTCTTCTTCTGATATTTAGTTTTCTAGAATATTATATTTGAAATCTAATAATTTAATTTCTTTAAACAGATTTCAAATTTTTCAGCATAGACATTTTTAATAATATACCTGCTGGAGCTTTGAAAACTGGTTTTTAGAATCAGGATCTTAGAAAAGTAAGGGTATTTCTTCCTCCTTCATCTTCAGAGAAAGCAGATATTCAAAGTTACTATGAGCATAAACACTTTATTGTAATCAGACATGATTTTTCTCATTACTCAGTTTGCACTTATATTGCTTTTAGATGTGGGTAAAGAAACAGTAAATTAATGCACTATAAGTGGTTTACTTATAAAGTCATAAATCCATATTGCAATTAAATGAACTCTGTAATACTTAGAATTATTTGCTATGACCACACCCAAAATCAGTGTTTCCAAACTTCATTCAATTGTATATTGTTTGGTGATTTTGAAGTATCCCCTCTACTATTTCTCTTTAATATTCTTTCTAATATTTTTCTTTAATTGATTTAAAATATATTCACATATTAAGCTTGTCTCATCCCAAAAACAATATAGCAATAAAATCATGATTATGTATTTTTTCTAATATGTATGACAGTATTTATAAATATAAAAATAAAATTTGTCCCTTACCAACCTAAAATAATCCGCTTCTACAACGTAGAACACTTTGCCATAATTTAATTAAAATTTAACATGAATGGTGAAAACTTTAAGAACAGAAAAAGTCTGAGAATTTTGTTTTTTATAAAGACCCTTACCCTGACCAATTCTGAGAAGAAAAGGGGCTTACAATATTATTGTCTAATAGAAAGAATCCTGGCCCAGAATTCTGCTATACCCTGCTACATTGTATGCTTCAGTTTCTCATGTTTAGGGAGATTAGGGGAAAAAAAAAACACAACATATCTCCCTGATATAACCTTTCTTAGATTTAGTATATATAATTAAAGAGGATCCAACAGCAAGTGGTCAGGATGATGAGAAAAGTTGGGAGGACCTGGTGGTGTTTTATCACAGAGATGAAGCCACTTAGGAGAAGACATTACAGTGCTGAATGGCTATGATCAAGGAGGTAAAATACAGAAGGTGTTTCACACTGAGAATAGTTGGAGCTCTTTGGCTGGGTTTGGAGTTCAGCTAAAGTTATTCAAGAAGGGAGGGGATCAGTCACTGGTCTGTGATGTTGACAAGGATCACGTGTTGGTAAGGCTTGGACAGACAGCATCAGACCTTGATAATAATAATAGCATCAGCATCACACCTTGACAATAATAATAGGCACCAATTACTAAATGCTCCCTAAGCTAGACTAAGGATTGTAATGTGTCTTATCTCATTTAATTTCCACAATAATCCATAGGGATAGGTATAATAGTACCCATTTAAAAAATGGAGTAACAGTCTAAAATTTGGTAGAGGTGAATTTGAACCCAAGCCAGCATGGGTTCTCAAAGCTCTTCTACTACCAGTATGTTATACTATAAATGTGGTCTGGGAAAGATAAAGTTTTTGTTTTGTTTTGTTTTGTTCTAAAAGTTTCTTTGACCATTCAGCCAAACTGAAGCCAAGTTGTCTTCTTGAAAAAATTTTGTTGTGAACTATAATTGTGTGAAAAGGAAACTGAAAAGCCATTATCTCAGCTGGCTTCCTTCAGATTTCTGAGAAAGCCAACATATTTCCCAAGGAAAACTTATGCTTTTAATTGTAATCTCTGTTTTGAGAGTAGAGAACAGAATGGAAGAAAACAACATTTCCTAAGGAAAATTTATGCTTTTAATTTTTATATTTTTGTATCTTTAATAAAAAACAGAAGAATCCAGAAGCCATGCTACTTATTTACCCAAATGATGTTACAAAATCAGCAAAGCCCTAAATTTCTTTGTCTGAATCCTTTAAAAAAATATTTTGAAAGTGTGTTCAAGGAAAGGGAAGGGCAAATTTTATTTTTTAGCACCTTGGGGTATCTCAAATAGTTTTAAGGGGTATCAGAATGTTTTCTACAAATAATTCAAAATCATGAAAACAAATCTGTGTCTTAATCATGTTTTAAGTAGAAAGAAATTTAGGAAATCAAACAAATAGTCACAGCAGGTAGTCTAGAAACTCCAGAAAGTTTTGATTGAAACTGATTTAATAGCAACAACAACAACAAAACCCATAAAAGGCTAGAGGTGGGGAGCAGAAGGAAGGAAGGAAGGAAGGACAGAAGGAAGGAAGGAAGGAAGGAAGGAAGGAAGGAAGGAAGGAAGGAAGGAAGAAAGGAAGGAAGGAAGGAAGGAAGGGAGCACAGGGAGGAGGAAAGACACTTGGAACTAGAGTACTCATTCATACTTGGTAATACTACTTATCAGTGAGTTTTGCATTCATTTTCTTGGGGAAATATACTAAGAAAAATGATTGTTATCTCTGATTGTTATCTATTACACTAATATATTCACATATTTCTCTTAATCTCTGTATTATAAAACTTGCATTCAAAATTAAAAACAATAGGTTTAATTCTTTGAATCTTGATATAAGATCCCACAGTGGATTTTACATTTACTTTTTATCTTCCCATCTCAGTTTCTTTCTTTACTGACTTCTGAGAAATCTTTCCATTTTTTTCATCCATGAAACATTGACCCTCACCAATATCATCAGTGTGAGAACCAAACGGGGCATTCTACCATCCTCACTAAATTTTGTAGCATAGATACTTCACCTTGAAATGCCATAAATCATTAATGGTACACCCGGGTGGCTCTGTCAGTTAAGTGACTGACTCTTGGTCCCCCCTCAGGGTTGTGAGATCAAGCCCAGTGTCAGGCTCTGTGCTCCACAGAGTCTGCTTGAGAGTCTTTCTCTCTTCCCCTCTCCCTCCCCTTCTGTCCTTCCCCCTGCTCACACACACAGTGATCTCTCTCTAAAATAAATAAAATCTTTTAAAAAAATAATCAATATTGTCCTGGAGGCCAGAACTTTGAACAACCAAAAGCCTTATTCAATACACACACACACACACACACACACACACACACACACACACACATACTAGATACTATCCTAGAAAACCTTGATTTATACTGATGCTTTACCTTCTCTACCAGTTTTAAGGATGAGAAATTATCTTTTCTTTATTTTTAGAACCCCCAGAAAAGTCATTTGCTGGAGATAAACTCATTAAAAATAGTTATTGAGTTAATGAATGATTATATGCATAAATTAATGGAATTTCTTATTTGATGATAATAGAAGATTTATAAAATGCTAATGATTCCTTAAAATGCAATGGGAAATAACTCATGTTTCAAGTAATAATCAAAAAAATGTCAGGGGAGATTTGGGCATATTTTATTTTAGATTTAGCATTTTTCTTTCTTAATAGGTAGTAGAAATGCTGAGAACTATATCTCTCACAGCTCAGAAGAAAGAGACTTCTGCAGTCTTTTAGCCATTAACATGCTGGAGGAAAAAGGATGTTTAATACCTAAAGACTAATATATTACAATCTTTTGAATCAAGAAATTGGGCATTTCTTCATCATTTTGAAATAAATACCACATAACATTCTGTATACAGAAACACGACAAATGAAACTTAAAAGTTTCTTTAAAAATTTCTTCTGTAAGGGGCGCCTGGGTGGTTCAGTTGGTTGAGCGACTGCCTTCTGCTCAGGTCATGATCCTGGAGACCTAGAATCCAGCCCTGCAGGGAAGCCTGCTTCTCCCTCGCTCACTCCCCCCTCTCACTTGTGTTCCTTCTGTTGCTGTGTTTCTGTCAAATAAATAGATAAAATCTTAAAAAAAAAAAATTTCCTCTGTAAGTTAAACCAGACACACCATGTCTAAATGTATTTAGTATTTATTTTTTACTCTTAAATAAGTGAAGCTATTTACATTTGACCTTAGAAAGCAAACCACATCTGTAAGACATGAAATATTAAGCTCTGCAGTATTAAGTTAGCACACACATATGTTTGCAAACATCTAAGCAAATGTCATTAAAAAGAAAAATCACCATAAAATAAATGTTTATTCTTTAATTATAAGTAATACCGAACAATTTGTACTTGGTTCTAAAGTTCAATCAAGGAGAGCTTCGCAGGAAGTGTATTACTACTGTATGAGTTTGGAGAACAGAGGTGGAGAATGCTTCTGGAGGTCAAGGAGTGGCCTTCCATGGGATATTCAGAAAAGTTAATAGTTCAGTCATTCCCAAGAAGCCTTCTTGCTGCAGACCCGTAATTAATGTTCCCACTGCTCCTCTCTTTCGTTTACACCTTCTTCTTCTTCAGGGAATGCTGATTCATTCTGGCCTTTCAGATGCTTAACCCCTGAAATTATAAAAAATTACGCTCTATTTAAGTGAAATTTATTTCTAGCAGATTCATTACTGTGCTGCAAGAGATAAAGAAAATGAGTGGAAAGTTTTTGCTGGTGTTTATGTGTTTTCTACAAGAATTTCAACCATCTAACCCTATATAAACCTGTTAATTCACTGAGAAAATCAAAATACACCCAGCCAAATTTCCATTAGAGACAGGCTTCCTTTATAATTAAATCTTCTCCATTAAGAATTGCATCACAGCCTATTAAAAACCTGTTAACTAAAAATCTGCTTGCAGGCTCTTATTGTAATTCTGATATATCATTTATAGTTCAAATATTTCTTTTGGCATCCCTGAATTCCATTACAACAAGAACCACTGAAGAAACCCCTAGGAACAAAGGGGTGTGTGTGCCTTTTCTGTATCTTGTAAACAACAAAAGAATCACGATATTGTTAGTCTCCTTCAGGAATCAGAGCATACTCATTTGATTACGAAACTTCTGTATACAAAATTCTCCAGCAACTCCCCCCCAGCCCACAGAGAGGCAGAACACTGGCACACCTCTGCCGGCTTCACAGGCTTACAGATCCTGGCCTCTCCCTACCTATTTGGCCTCATTCCTTCCCAGCCCTTTCTGCTTCCCCCTTTCACAGTAATTTAGGAGTTACTAGGTAAGGACACTAACCTACTCTTCCACATTCGCTGATCATTCCAGGTTCCTTCAAGCCTTCACGCTCTTCTCCTGGCCTTCTCATTGCCAAATAGCTCCTTCCTACTCACCCACCAGATACTTTTGCTTGTGCCTCCGCCTCAGCTTGCCTCCTCTGGGAAGGCTCCTCTAATTCCCCAAGTGGACTTGGCTAGGTTTTTCTCATATTTCCCTACTGCTCTTGGACCATCTTCTCTTCTGTCAATTACCTTATAGAACTGATTTATTTACATAGCTTTCTCATTAGAGCAAACTTCTTGAAGTCAAGATTATGTAGTTTCAGTTTGGGGTCCCAGGCACAATGCCTGGCAAACAGTATGTACTCATCCATATTGGTTGACTAAATGACTGCTACGATTAATAAATAACTTGGTGTATGTCTTTGGCCTGTTTTTTTTTTTCAAGATTTCAAAATTAACCTAAATTTTGAGTATAAACCAGAAGGTACTCAAAATCTAAGAACTACCTTCTGTTTCATTTGGGTCTGTTCTATCAAAACATCATACCAGCAGATACTCCATGCACTGCCACTTAACCTGAAAAATTGTATACATATTTTATATTTTAGGAAATTGTTTTATAAGATTTTTCTATTGCTGAAAAATATTCTGATTAGAATTGATAAACAAAAGGAAGTCCCTCCTCATGTTTGCTTTGAAACAAAGACATTTTTAAAAAAAATGTGGATTTGCATGTACTGCAGTCAGCAAGCCTCAGAATGCTGATTGGCAAAGAACGACATCCTTGGGCTTGGTGGATTATTTGATCAGTTGTAATAATATTTAAATACTTTAATTTCATCTGCAAACACAGATCACTCACAATTCCTATTAACCCCAAACTGTAGATGGACATTTCTTATTAACAAATGGAGCTTATTTTATATTATTATAAATTACACAGTAGGAGGGAGATGTCTAAATGTTAAGGAGAAGGTAAGGGAATTTATTCCTTCAATAAACATCCAATCAGTTACTCTGTTAGAGTCTCACAAACCTTAGTCACTAAACCTCACAACTCCATGACAGAAATACCTGGATGGTGAAATTTAGACTTGAAGAAGTAAGTGATCTGTTCAAGGTTATAAGGATGGTGCAGTTTTAAGAGAAGTTATGACGCACTGTATTTCCTCAGTACACTGTTGACTGACTGAATGAACAGTGAATGAGGCATAAAGTTCCATTGTCAGAAGACCCTAACTCATTTTCACCTTTGGCTTTCTGGATGCTGATATAGATTTTCCTGTCATCCTCTAGGATTTACTATAAGTTTACAATACCTATTAACCTTGCTTAGACAATGTTGGGATTCCCTCCAGAATATTAAAGCACAGTAATCATTCAGCCACGTTTCACTCTCCTAAGCTGGAATTGTCTGTACCTCTCCCAGTCTGAAAAGGTTCTGTTACCTCCAGAGTTCACCCCTTTCACCCACAAGGCAACTACAGAGTAATAAAGTTGTGTTTAAGACATTTTTCTTTAAATTAGAATTAATAACTTAATGGCAACATTGATTTGTTTATATGAGGGGCTCAAACGTTAAGAAAATACAGTAAATAAAAAGGTCAACTTACTAAATCATTAGTCATCATTCCTCTTACTTGAGTATATAGGCCTACTTGCTTTTCCTCACCCACATTTAATTTATTTTATAACCCAATAATGGTCACAATGTTATATGAGGAAGCCTTTTTAAAAGGAAAATCACTCACTTGGGCAAACCTTAGAAGATGCCTTTATTAAGCTTTTTTTCAAGTGTGACATTAACTATTTCTAGGTGAAAGATTTGGTGAGACGGGAGTCGATAACATGAACATCTCTACAGAACCACACATTTTTTGGTTCTCAAAGCAATTTACATTCATGTTATCTTTCCACTGAATAAGGGATAGGTGGTTAACTTGTGTCTTGAATCTTTTTTCCTACGAGTAATATTTCTTTACTTACAGATGCAATAGTACTAGAATTAAAGTGTGAGGTCTCTGAGGACTATCTAATTCTCTGTCTCCCCATGCCCTTGCCCTCTTCCCAAACCCACATACTTTGTATTTACATTTTCTTTAAACCTTCATTTAATATTAAGGTAATTCTGAAGGTGGAAGAAAATAACTTGGCCTGGGGGCTTGAGAAAATCCTCAGAGCCACCTCCTCTGCAGAACGCTAAGCAGCATGTATTGAAACAGCCCACCTGCCCAAGACCGACTGCACAGCGTACGGCAAAGAGGCTCCTGGAGCAAACACAGTCTCAGCCAGCCCTGCACACAAGCAGAAGGCCAAGAGATCCCAAAAACCAGAACAGGGGTTCTTATCTCCATAGCAAATGAACACAGGAAAAGGAACCAAATGGAAGACCAAGATATGCAGTATAAAGGAGTAAAGAAAACAGAGTTTGAGAAAAGGAAACTAGACTGAGTAAAAGAAGAAAAGGAAAGGAAATTAATGTTGCCCCAAACAGGACATAATCCTCCTGCTCTTCTCCATTCTATAGATCAGGTGGTAGTTAAACATGAGTTAGATGAAGTTGTGAAGTGACTGAAGGAAGAATTATGAATAATGAATCCACAGAGGGAAGCTTATATTTGGCAATTATATTTGGCAAGCCATGGGTCAATATGTTTATCAATTAATCTGGAGTGAAAAAAAGGCAGGCTTATTTACATTTGTAGATGATACAACACTTGGGAGGGAAAGAGGCATGACAAATGTAAAACTAGTATTTCCAAAGCTTTCCAAGAGCGGGGAAGAGGCTGATATGGGTAAGGTGCTGGTGAAGAGAGACAGCAGTTTAAGAAATGACTCCCTAACTACTCGACGATGTCAGACCTCCTCTGAAACATGCTGCCTGACTGTAAGCCCTCTGTCTCAGGAGTCCCACTGAAGAATGTAATTGAGATGAAAAGTAGTCTTATGAAATCACTTTTCTAGAACAATGTATTTAAAACTGAAATGCCTGCCATAGAGAAAATTAAGAGAGGACAAAAGAGGCTGCCATTGAATTCCTTTTTTTTTAAAGATTTTATTTATTTATTTGACACAGAGATCACAAGTAGACAGAAAGGCAGGCAGAGAGAGGAGGAAGCAGGTTCCCCAATGAACAGAGAGCCCAATGCAAGGACCCTGAGATCAATGTCCTAAGCTGAAGGCAGAGGCTTTAACCCACTGAGCCACTCAGGTGCCCTGTCATTGAATTCCTAACAGACTGGAAAAGAACTGAAATTTATCTATGTAGCTCCTGAGAGCAGAAATACGGTCAATAGCAGACATTTATGTGCTGAGGGTCAATTATAGCTCAATAAAGAAAAGAAAATTCCTAAACTCTTTGTTTGCCCAGCAATAAACATGTGAATGAGCTTTCATCACCATATGGGTTCAAGTTTAAGCTAAATGTCTGTCTCTGAGATGGGTCCTAGAGGAAGGCCTGCACTGTTTAACAGGAGGGACTGACCACCTCCCTGAACCTGAGATTCTATTAATCCATAAAAGACATCTTCTTTCTACTGAAAAATCCTCTCTGCTGTGAGTACTTTAAATTATAAAAAAGAGTAATTATGGCTTCTAATGACATAAATGGCTCAAATACACATTTTAAAACTAATTCACATTGGGAGTAACAAATGTAAATGGATTCTTTTTTTTTTCAACCACATACTTTAGACCTTAAAAATCATTCTAAAGTCCTCTAGGGAATATGTGGGTGGATTTTACAGAGCCTCTGACCCTTTTGGAATTCCATTTATAGTTGTATTTGTGCTTTTTTGGGGGGAAAAGGCCCAAGTTTTCAACAGAATCTCAGAGGGGTTTCTGATCCACAAATAATGTGAATATAAATCCTAGTCTAATCTCTTTAGCTTAAAGAATGAAGGAGAATATCAGATGGCAAAGTGACTTGCTTAAATTCAAACAGCAGTCATTGGCTGGGCTGGGACACAAACCTTGGCCCCTACTTCCTGTTGGGGGCTCTTCATCTGCGCCATCAGCAACTAATCTTGCCCTGTCATTGACATTTTCCCAAGTTAAAATCTGAAAGAAAATCAGGCAATAAGATCATAAGGGCCTTTTTTTAATTCCTACATTCCTTGAAAGAACTTTACATAGCTGACAGATTTAGATGTAATTTGCCAGTCTTTTGTTGTTGTTACTGTTTTTCATGGAATTTGGGATCAGAAAGACATAAAATTTAATCTCACCCAGGAATATTCCCAGAATAGAACAAAATTACAAATAATGTTCAGATTATCAGAAAAGAATCAGCCTTTCTCTCGGCCATGCTCAAACCTGAGACAGGATTCTGGGAGACACAGAAAACATCATGGTCTAGTCTGGGAGATGAGACCTAGTAGTCATCAAGCAATATGAGCTAAATGCCACAGAGTAATAAAGCCCCTACTGTGTGCCAGGCACAGGAGAGACACAAGTACAGGCCAAAAGGGGATGAAAGTCAAGGGGTAATGATGTGTACATAAATGAAGTTAATTCTGTGAATATATGTTACAGACTAGTATTACAAATAATACACTTGGAGAGTTCTGATATGGGAAAAAAGAGCTCCAACCAGGGAGATATTAATTTGGAGAGCTATTTATTGAACAATACACTGGATAGAGTAAAGGAAACAGCAAGTCTGAGTTCTATATATTTG
The DNA here is from genome assembly GCA_004023965.1 of Spilogale gracilis. NCBI lineage: Eukaryota > Metazoa > Chordata > Mammalia > Carnivora > Mephitidae > Spilogale > Spilogale gracilis. The sequence goes on from PITA01003754.1 coordinate 73,019, forward strand.
CAAAATATATAGAAAACAGCCATTCATTTTCTGAAGGCATACTATGTACAAAAGAGCAATTTCAGTGGCCCTATAAAGATTATGTTCTGGGGAACCTGGGTGGCTCAGTCGTTAAGCTTCTGCCTTCAGCTTAGGTCATGATCCCAGGGTCCCAGGATCAAACACTGCATTGGGCTCCCTGCTCGACTGGAAGCCTGCTTCTGCCCCTCCCATTCCCCCTGCTTGTGTTGCCTGTCTCGCTGTGTCTGTCTCTCTCTGTCAAATAAATAAATAAAATATTTTAAAAAAAGATTATGTTCTAATGGTTCCTGGTATATTGACCCTTCGAATTTTATCAAAATTATCATGCTAGATATACTTGAAGGCTATAATGCATCCTATAACATGGTACAGCAGGACGCCTGGGTGGCTCAGTCAGTTAAGCATCTGCCTTCAGCTTAGGTCATGATCCTAGGGTCCTATGATTGATCCCGCATCAGGCTCCTTGCTCAGGGAGGAGTGTGCTTCTTCCTCTTCTTCTGCCTGCCACTCTGCCTTGTGCTCTCACTTTCTCAAATAAAATCTTAAAACAAAAAATAAACAACAACAAAAAAATGTGTTTTCCATTTACCAAAAGGCTTTCATATGTATATGTTTAATCTTCTTGTCATTCAATTATAATGCCTAGCTATACATTAATACACTTAGGGTCACAGAGATCAAGAGACATATCAATTTCATTGGGAATGAAAACTAAACACATTATCATGACCTGAACTCACCGTAAATCTATCCCTTTCTACTTTATCTGAAGTAAATTACACATATGCAGTATAGTTAATCTCTGTTCTAATATGATGACTGGTCAGTTAACATAAACTGTAAATCAACACATGGCCATTTCATTTAATACCCTATTACTTAGGGAAGCATTTTTCTGGAGAGGAATAAATGTGTGATACGCTTTTTTCTTCATCATACACAGAAATAGGGGCAGCATGTTTATGTGATATTCATAACTATTTGTTAGTATTATATATCTTAAGCATATTTTTACTATGATACATTTCACCAAAGCTCTTGCCCAAGAGTAAGCCCTAGGTAAAAGATTAAGCAGTAAATACAAAGGTGAAGGTACAGGAGGAGGTACACTTACATACTATTTGTTAGAAGTGTGAATTCAAATAATATCTTTGGAGAGTAGGTTAGTCTTCCTTAAAATGTAAAGTGTCCACGTGTTGGTCAGTAAGTATGAGGTAGGAGCCAGAATTCTGTGAGAATCCTCCTACTCAGCCTAGGATAAGAATCACTTTGATGCACTGAGTGCCTCCTTGCCCTCTGTAGCCAAGTGCTCTTCTAATACTTCTTTTTGCTTCTAAGCTAATGAATTCCCTATGAACTCAGAAATAGAGTTAAATTTTTAAGCCTACATATAATGGAGCTAAGTATATTGAGCAATTGCATTTTAGAAAGGGACAGAACGGCTCCCTAGCTAGCAAGACTTGACTGCCATTGATTGAACACAATAGCATGTCTAAAATAAAGAACGCTTCAATCAGCAGGAGTCAGTGGTTAGCCTTGGAAGCACTAACAATAAAATAATGAAAGTGGAGTTGCATTTAGCCACAGAAACTAATGCTGTCTGTGTTTTTTAAGCATGCCCATAGGATGGTGTCCTGTGCTGGCATTTTAGAAGGCTCTGTCTTCCAGGCATCGTAGTTTTCTATTGAAGCAATGATCTCTATAGGCTAGCATAGCCTGATGCCAATCTATGCCCAATAACATAGCCAAATCATCCAGCTCTGATTCCAATCTCACTGACAAACCTCTGACAAAAACAGAGCTTCTTCACAAGGAGAAATGACCCCCACTAGATGTAAAGAAGGTAGGAGTGAGTCGTGGAGCTATCTAGAAGACTGTTCTGGGCAACTGGAATAAGAATTTTAAATGTTTTGCCTGAAGCATATCTGCCATGGTCAAAGGACAGCAATGAGCCTGGAGTTTTGGGAAAGAGGCAATAGTAGAAGGTAAGCTCAGATAGCTGAACTCAGGCTAGGTGGAGGAGGTGCCTGACAATTTAGGACCTCAGGGGACATTATAAGCATTTTAGCTGTTATTCTGGGAAGTTATTGACAGATATTTTTGGTGTTTTGTTTGTTTGTTTGAGTAGAGGAGCAAGATGATCTGATTTTCATAGCATTTTCAAAGACTCATTCTACGGTCCAAGATGTAGGAGCTTAGATGTCACCACTCTATCCTAACAAGTAAAAAGCCGAACAAGCTGAAAAAAATCAACAATTCTTCTTAGATCCATTAGAGAAGCAAGGTCACAGAGAAAACACTACCAAAATATGGAAACACAGAAATGTGGATATAGAGGGACACAGCTTGCTAGAGCAGAAACCCATGTGGAAACCAGTGCCAGGGTAGGAAAACCTGAACTAATATTAACTGATGAATGCCTGAAGGCTCAGTGTAGACGAGACAGACAGATGAAAAACTCCAGGGGCAGGAGGGTAAGTATGTAGGGCCCTCACAGTCTTGTGTATTTTATCTCCTACAGCTCTACTAGGTTCTCACAGTAAAAATCAGAGAAAAAAAATGCTTTGGGAAAGGAAGGGGGATAGTGGCCATTTTCAAAAACAGAGCATTCTATTCTTCTTAACAAGGTCTTTTCTCAGGAGGTTTTTATCAAAGCCTAACCTTCTGGGATTATATCAAAGATTAACCTACGTAGGGGGGAGAGAAATATAGAATTCCATCCCCTTTAGCCATCCTAACCCACCTAAGTGGGGAGGAGGGGAACTGAGAAGCACTGGTGAGGTTTACAGTCCACAGGGACAGGCTCACTAAAAGGCTGAGACCTTTTCACAAACCGTAGAATTCTTCTCATCCCTTACCACCACATTATTAAAGATCTGTTTACCACAATTCCTTGTACCCAGCACATCATGTCACCTTTCCACAAAAAATAAAAAGCGGCAAAAAACAAAGTTTGAAGAGACTAAGCCACCATCAGAAGCACAGTCAGATGTAACAGGAATGTTGGAGTTATTACACCAGGAATTACTGCATTTTAAACTATAATTAATATGCTAAGGACTTTAATGGAAAAAATAGATAACCTGTAAGAACAGACAGATAATGTGAGGAGAGAAATGTAAATTCCAAGGGAGAATAAAAAATAAATACTAGAGATCAAAAACACTGTAACAGAAATGAAGAATGTCTTTGACAGGCTCATTAGCAGATTGGACATGGATGAGGAAAGAATCTCTGAGCTTGAAGATATGACAAGAGAAAATACCAAAACTGAAAAGCAAAGAGAAAAATACAAAAGAGAATATGCAAGAACTGAGGGACATCTACAAAAGACGTAGCATACAGGCAATGGGAATACCAGAATGAGATAAAAGAGAAAAAAACAGAGGCAATATTTGAAACTATAATGACTTGGAGAATTTCTCTCTAATTAATGTCAGGCACTAAAACAGAGCTCCAGGAAGCTCAGAAAATTCCAAGCAGGTTAAATGTCCAAAATACTACACCTCTGTGTATAATATTCAAGCTATGGAAAATAAAAGATAAAGAAAAAAAATACTGAAAAAGCCAGATTTTGAGGGGGGGGACCATCTTGCCTAGAGAGGAATAGAGATAAGAATCACATCCAACTTCTCCTCAGGAACTAAGCAAGAGAGGAATGAAGAGTAATATCTAAAATGTTGACAGAAAAAAAACCCAGCAACCTACAATTCTATATGCTGTGAAACTATCCTTCAAAAATGAAAGAGGAATAAAGACTTTCTCAAACAAAATTCTTTAGATAGAAGGAAAGTAACATAGATCAGCAACATGGATCTATATAATGAAAGGAAGATCATCAATGAAAGAATAAATGAAGATAAAATAAAAACCTTAATTTCTTTTATTCTTAGTTGATCAGACAGCTGATTTGCAAAATAATAATAGCAATAACATATTCATTTATGCATGTTTATGTTATGTTATTTATATATATATGTTTATGCATGCTTATATATAAGTGAAATAAATGACAGTGATGATATAAGGTAATAGAGAGAATAAGATTATTGAATTATTATAAGGTTCTCATACTATCTGTGAAGTGGTATAGTGTTAATTGAAAGTAGACTTGATTATTGTATATTGCAAATTCTAGAGCAACCACTAACATTTTTTTTAAAAAGTACAACCAATAGGCTAAGAAAGGAGAGGGAATTTAGAATGATATAAAATGCTCCATAAAAACTACAAAGGGCAAAGAAAGAGTGGAAGACAAAAAGAAAGACAAAGAACAAGGGCAACAAATAGAAAGCATGGTATTTATTAGTGTAAGACACAACTATAGATTTTCCATAAGAAATTTCTTTAAATAGGGGTTCCTGGGTGGCTCAGTTTGTTAAGTGACTGCATTTGGCTCAGGTCATGATCTCAGTAGTGCTGGGTTTGAGCCCTCCATCAGGCTCCCTGCTCAGCTAGGAGTCTGCTTCTCCTGCTGCCTCTCCCCACCTCCCTGCTCATGCTCGCTCTTGCTCTCTCTCAAATAAAATAAGCAAAATATTTTTTTAAAATTTCTTTAGGGGTGCCTGGGTGGCTCAGTTGGTTAAGTGACTGCCTTCGGCTCAGGTCATGATCCCGGAGACCCGGGATCGAGTCCCACATCGGGCTTCCTGCTCAACGGGAAGCCTGCTTCTCCCTCTCTCACTCCCCCTGCTTGTGTTCCCTCTCTGGCTGTTTCTCTCTGTCAAATAAATAAAATCTTTAAAAAAAAATTCTTTAAATATGAAGATACATACAGATTAAAATTATAAATGGGTGGAAAAGATATATTTTGTTGACATTAATCAAAGAAGCAGGAGTAGCCATATTACTTTTTCACCAGCAAGACACCAAGACGTAACTGCCCACCTGCTTGTACTCACTCACCTTTGTCCCACATTTTTCTTTAAACTTGTTTCCAGCTTATCTCTAAACTTAGGCAAATAGAAAGTGAAACTGCCCCTTGAGAGACAGTGATTGCCCTGACCACCCAGACCAGTTTGAGCATAACCCCAACTTAGCCCTGCACAGATGGACCATGGAGTAACCTCTAGAATGACCAACAATTACACTTACCTCATTGTAATACTAAAGTCTCTGCCCAAGGAGTATGAGCCTCATTTACATTACATATAATGTATGTATAGGCATATTTCTATAAGGCACGATCTCATGCCTACCTCTACGTACGGTGACAAGGTTCCCCTTTTTAAATATTTATACTAATCCTAAATAGAAGGAACTCATCCACCCTTGTTCAGGGAATCATGGCTTTGCAAATTATGCCCTGTGATCTCCTTATTTGCTGCAAAAATAAAATTGACTTTGTGTGACAATTCCACCTGGTGTATTTGTATCTGTAACTCACCAAGGAGCGAACTCATGTTGGTTTGATTATGGTTTCAAACTGAGTAGACTTCAAAACGAGGAAAATTATCAGAAACAAAGCAGGGCATTATACCTGACAAAACTACAGCTGAAATAAAATCCAACTCTATTCCTAGTGCCTAAACCTAGACAAAGAAAAACAACTAACAAAAACCTTACAACCTTGAAGACCACTTTCACATAAAACTTTTAACTACATCTCTTAAGTAGGCGTTAGCATTTCCTGAAAAACATACTTTATTTTCCTGTTTAAATCATTAAATTTTTCACTCCTGGAACAATGCCTTAACAGCACAGATACTCAGTTCATTTTAAGTGAATAAATATCTGACTTCAATCTCATTTTCATTAAAAGTATTTCCCAAAGTATACATAATTTTCAACCTAGTCATTTTTTTTTTTCAAATGAAATTCTGCCCCACTAATTAAGTCACATCTTAATGGCAGAAAAAGTAGAGTGTTCTTGGTCTGAAGTTAGTTTATTCTTCTCAGTCTCCTATACTTTTTAAGATTGCCAATCTAGACGTAGTTAGCAACTACAATTCAAGAAAATGTGTAGTAAATCTTAAAGACGGAAAAAAGAAATGGTACTTGTCCTCATATATAATGTTGCTCTGATTCCCAAAGATAGGTAATTAATCCCACTGGGTATATAGCTTTTACAATAAATGGATTTAAGACTGTAGTCTCCCCAGTGTTTCTCTTGTTACTTAAAATTTTCTTTTATTGGAAAGTGCTAATCAGGAGGAGTTGCTAGTTAACATCTAGTCTCAAATTCTGCTCAGTTCTCTCCATATCCTGAGGCTGTTTTCCTCCACTTTGTCTGTGGAGGGCCTCAGCTCAGTTTGCTTCTCATTATGCGGCTTGCTGCTGCCAGGAAGCTTCTGAATGATGACATTGTTCTGCCCTTTCATCCTCTGCCCGACCCAAGGACATGCAGTTCACACTCTGAGCCTTGCAACTGTTTTGCTCTGACCCTGCTTTTCTGTTCATTTACCATTGTTCTCATAGGCATTCTTGTTCACAAGCAGCTTAACTCTCTGACCAGCCCTTTAAATAACAGCAATTCTTTGTATTGCCATGGGGCTCACTGACCTACTTTCTTCTTTGATGTGCTGCCCTACAGTTGGTCTTTCCACTTGTCTCCCATATGTAAAATCACAGTATCTCTTCTTTTTACATATCTTTAGAAAACTCTCTTTAGATGAACTAAGACCATTTTATTTCTTTCTTCTGAAAGTTTGATTTTATTAAGAATACTTGATGCAAAGGAGCAACTGTATACTCATTCTACAGGCAGTAACAATTTTATATAGTTTACATGAAGAAGAAAAAATTAATAAATTTTTTTGCCTAAAATTATAATTTTCTGTTATTTCTATCCTATGATATTTAAATGTAACAACTAGGAAAAAGAAGTATTTACTTACCTAATTTCTTCAGTTTCTCAATACTTACTGAAAAAAGTTTCTTTTCATTACCAAAATTGGAACCCCTCCAACCCACTGAGACATTATAAATCAATTGCTCTAAAATCATGGCTTTTGAATTTTCAAATTCTTCTCTTAAAAAAGTAAACAATCTGAGTTTCAGTGTATACACACTACATTCAATTTATGAAAATTGTCTTTGTGTTAGAAAACTTTTAAAGTTATTAATAAAAAGTAAAATTTTTCAAACTCCATGTTGAATTTCATTTAAACCCACAGTTTGAGAGGAAGAATTCTCTTGAAGTATGTTTATGACTTACTACACCACAAAATGATATAAAATCATTTCAATTTGTTCCCCAAATTTACTGCACATCTGTCTTTTTAACTTCTCTGAGTTACTTACCTTTGTTTCTCCCTCAAATAATAGAAACTACCCTAAGGAAAAAATACACAGATAACTCATAAGGTAATCACCAGATTTTTAGGAATAACATGAAATTATTGAGACTGAACAGCACTTTTATTTTTGGTTTGATATACTGACTAGAAATAAGTTTCCAATTTACTAACACAAGGCAGCAGCATCTCTCACACAAAATGCCAGAGGGTCATTTAAGATAAATCTAAATCTTATGCAAAATTGGCCATAAATTAAACTTTTAATATTTCTCCAAATGAGTTCATATATAAAATTACAGATATATTTATTGACAAATTTACTGACAACTTTTTAAAAGTATATCTCATTAAACTTCACACACATTTGACTACTGGATTATTCCACCTGGATTATGCCATGAATTATTCTTTTTTGTAAATATCATTATGAATAATTTAATTGTATCATATCATAAGTTTTGTTCTGCCAAATGAAAACATTGACAAATCTATCCTTTTTGCAATTCTGTTTTGGCATTACTTCATTTGTTAATACAGGGAAACTCAGAAAAGGAGACAGGCCAGGGACCCCCTGTCAGCCAGAGGCTTTATTAACAAAAACATATAAGTCAATGGACACAGAAGGAGAATAGTCTGTGCTCCTGGTCTGCTTCCCTTCTGGTCCCCTCCCCATATAACTATTAGCTCAGAGAGCTGTTGTCCTTTAAGTAGCGATTGTGCTGTCAGAAAGTACATTTTCTCAATCAGGGAAGTACACGGTTGAAAGAACTTTAAAAAGTAGTCTTGAATTTAAACAGCAGCCCAACTTCCCCCTAACACACACACACAAACAAACCATCACCACCATTGTCACATCATCATATTAAGATGTGAAACCAGGACTTGTTTTCTGAAGTCTCACAGCAAGCAGCAGTTACTCAATCTAGAACACAAGTTGTGAGACTTTCATTCCACATTCTCTGCATCATACTGCACCAGACACAGAGTGCCTGGGAATCCCAGCAGAGTTCCATTTCCAGCCTTCTCTTACTTAGCAATGATCTGGTTGCCTGATGTCCACTAAGAGGTAAGTCACTAAGAGGTAAAATGTTCCATGGCGTGTAGAAGCTGGGTCCTTTAGAAAGATACTCTAATGAATGTTCAGTGACATTGAAATGGACTGTTACTCTAATAATTTAGGCATATTATACTCTACTTCTATAAACCAACCTAAAAAAATATCAGTCATAGCATTGCTTCTATGAATTTGCAGATCCAAATCTCTTAGAAGTGAATTTTCAGGACACAATCCTTTTTTAAAAATGGAGGTTGCATGTTGTGAAAATTTGCCAATAGTACTACCAGAATATAATTAGAAGTAGGCAGAAATTCTTTTCAAGAATGCTCTCTACCCTTCCCTGTTTATAGGGAATAACTCCTTTTCCACTCACTTTCCTTCAGAAACCACTCCAAACATAGTGAATCATCAGCACTGCCTGGTTCTAATGCCACCTTGCCCTCTGGCCATCATGCCAAGATGAGGGGACTTTACCCATGTTGGACCAATCATAATCCTTCCCCCATGATTTTGCTATCTGAACCCAAGGTCATTACATGAGAGTTTTGAAATTATAAACTTGTTTGCTCTTGATGACCATACTTCCTCTATGAGGAGAGGACTCATCTGCAGGGAACTTTAAGGACGATGAAGCTGGCAGGCAAAGTGAAGGACACAAAAGACATGGCAGCCTTTGACTATTTCCTGAGGCTCAGCTGCTTCCTCTCTCTTCCTAATAGCCTGTTTTCCCTTAATGTAAAGTAACTGAGAAATTTTCCAATAAATTTCCCTTTTGCCTGAACTAATTCGATTTGGGTTTTGACATGTAAAACCCAAAGTGACCTGAATAGTCTATTCTCCCTATCTTCTATCTTCCCTGGAACCTTCTTTTGGCATGGAAGACAGAAAAGAGAAATGGAAGGCAACTGGGGTATTTCTTTTCTGCCTCTACTTCCAACTTTAAATGTAACATAGGATGAGCTGAGAACCAGACAAAAATGGAAAATATTCCATTATGTCTCAGGAGTGTCCTTCAGATTAAATCTAAACCTTAGACTCATTACCAGAACTAAAGTAATAGAGAAAATTAAGGAGATTCTTTATGAAATCAGTAATTGTATAGACTTGCAGGTCAGAGGTCAAAATCATCGCAACTTTTATGTTTTCTTTGGTTCCTGAGGCGATAATTTTATTATTACAAAATCCTGAACATTTGTGGTCAGCTCTCATTGTGTGGATTTGGTAAATAACTAGAAGACAGAATTTGAGTAGTTCTAAAATGTTTTGCCCAGAATTATCACAATTTAGGTTTTATAATGCTTAAAACTTGTCAGTTTTCTCAGATTAAACATCTACTTCAGTAAATTGTGAAGACAGAAGATATTAACACACTGATGTCATAGCACATTAAAAGCCATCTCCTGAAGATTCTAGAAAAACAGAGCAAAGAAAAAGGTTTTAAATACCCAATTTAGCTCTTGAGCTTCCTCCTTATCATTATTTCAACTTGACTTTGAAATATATATAAATAGGATCTACAACTTTTGATGCCATACTTTTGTTCTTGTTCATCTATGTTTTCCCACTCACCTAGTTTATCCTTACCTTATGACCTCAGCTAAGTCTAGGTAAAATTAAGGTTCAGCTAATGCATGGCTTTCTTCAGTCTCCCAGTGGAACACTTAATCTGTCTTGGGGTAGAAGATTGCTTTGGAAGTTTCCTTTTCTATCCTTTCTTTGCACCTTCATCCTATATTATCAATGTTTAACACTAGCTAACCTAAAATGGACCTCTGTTCTGCTTTTCCAGTTATTTTCCTGATTCTATCATCCTTTTTGTTAATAGTAATAACAGATTTTAGCACTTTTCAATTTTTCTAGACAATAAACATATTTTTCTATTTTTTCTTTAAGATTTTACTTATTCATTTGACAGAGAGAGAGAGAGAGATCACAAGTAGGCAGAGAGGCACACAGAGAGAGAGGAGGAGGCAGGCTCCCTGCCTAGCAGAGAGCCCGATGTGGGCCTCAATCTCAGGACCCTGAGATCATGACCTGAGCCAAACAAAGGCAGAGGCTCTAACCCATTGAGCCACCCAGGCACCCATATTTTTTTATTCTTAACATAATGCTGAAATGTGGGAAGGACTACTGCTATAATTCTCATTCCACAGTTGGAGAAATTGTGTCTGCCAATAATTAAATGAGTTGCCCAAGATTCCTTAGCAAGACAACTAGCATCAGAACTCAAAATTCCTAAATTTTAGTCTAGTTCTTTTCCAACTAGGGCATGAACTTTCTCATTATCTTTGGGACAAGATCTTATTATTTGAGTTACAAGCTCTTCCTAATTGAGGCTCTTCCTTCATTCCCTTGAGAAATAATATCATGAATAGTTTAACATTTTTTTTGTATTCTTTTCTCATACCTCTGAAAAAAGGTTCAAATAATGGCAGTAGGTGAGATGATACAGGAAATTAGAACTCTGTACTGCCCCTTTATATCATAATACGTAGATAGGTCTCTGTTCTTGCCTAAGTGCAGGGCTGATGCTATTTAGGGATAAGGCAGATATTTTTCTAGGACAGTACTACTTTAAAATATTCTTAAGTACTTTTCCCGTAAATTATGGAAATGTCCTAGGAATTCCAATACCTCCTGAACTAATTCCTGTGCCAACATTATTGCAAAATTGCAAATGATCTCAGTCCTGATTATTTTCCTAGAAAATATCATCACTAAAAGAATGTAGAGAGATAGATTATATCTGTTGAAAAGTAGATTACTAGAATCAAATTTTTCACGTTTTTTTTTCCTACAAAGTTATTTTAGGAAGCTTATTATGATCTTCCAACTACTTTTAGATATTTGTTCTTAGGTTAATACTCTGTATACAAATAACTGTAGATTAGTGTGTGTTGAGACAGAACAGTGTATACCTTTTTGTTATATAATAAATATCATAAGAAACCACATCCATCATATTCAAAGAAAATCCAAAACTAATGAGTATTTTTTTCTATTTCCATTAATCAAGAAGTCTACAAATTAAGAAAGATTGTGTTCCAAAATGTATTCATACGGTTTTTGGAACTCAATCTATTTTTTTTATAAGGACAGATGTAAAATGTGGGGAATTTTGTTTTATTTTTCTAGATTACTGACATACAAATCCTCCAGAGGAGCTGCAGACCAGAAGCATGGAACGCCATGATCCTCCCTCAAAGTGAGGGAGTTAGGCAGTCTCGGTCATCGATGCCATGCAGCTTCGCTTCTTTGTTCTCCCTTTCCACCTGACTAGTCCTGAAAAACACTTTTCTCCTTACACCTACAATTATATCAAACCTTTCTCTGCTCCTACTTTTAGCTTGCTTACATCAAGCCTCAAGTTTCACTCTACCCTTTTAAAACATGATGATTATTGAGATAATGAGAAAAATAATCATAGTAGTATGGTAGCTGCATTGTAACTAACTTAGTTTAAACAATAAAAATCTTATAACCACCCAATCACTTGTTCACCTCCCTGCATTTAAGGGGGAGGCAGAAAGTATGATTTGTCTCTAATTCGTCATTCCTTAGATTAGACTTTAACCAGAACACTCTGTGGAATAGTTGGGGTCTTCATGGCCACTACTGTCACACAAGATTGATAAATCATAACTTAAAAAAAAAATCTGTGATCTAAATCGAAACTCTTTGTTCTTATATGTAACACTGTGCTATAAATAAAGAGCCCTGAGAACAGTGTTTTCAGGAGATCCCCACACCACTCTTCAAGTCTGGTCTCCTCATTTGGAATTGCGGATGCTGTCTCCACCTTCTGGACCCTGACTGTTGCTGGGGCTGGCCCCCGGCACAGAGGAAAAGACCTACATATGCTGTTTTGATAAATTCATTAATCATGGAGGCTGGGGCTTTGGGGCCTGTGTTATCAGTTTGTTTTTAGGATTTAGAGAAAAATGTGGAATTATCATACACACAAAAGAAAAGGGAGACTTTTGCTTTTAGAAGGGAAGGGACAGAATCAGAAGGCCGGCAATGTCTGAGGTAAGGAAAGGGAAGGGGATCTTATCTGTTGGATCACATGAAAGGTAGATACCTGAAAGGAGAACAATGTCTCATGAGACTTTTGAGAATTTATATTGGAATGTTTGATATTAGACCCTCTCCTCATTTTATCTTACAAAATTGTCAGTAAATTCTACACTGCTGCTTACACCTATGTGCAATACATATACTTGAAGGATCAGGAAAAAAAAAGGGGATGACATAGTTTGGGTTTCATAATAGTTATTCAAGGAGGCCTTCAAGCCTATTCAACTCATAAAGATCTAGAAATGCAAAACCAGCAGATCCATTTTAAGCCAAATCAAGATTGGCCTTGTTTTTGTAACCAAATATATTTCAAGTTATGATGGGAGGTTCCAGAAACAGTTTCCTCAAATCCTGCTATTTCCCATAGATGGAGTAAAGGGTTGAATGGCACTTTTAGTCCCAGTAGTAAACTAATTTTTTATTCTCATGTCAATTCACTCAAAATTGGTTTGGGGTGGGGGGAGAATTCTCATCGTTTGGCTTTATATATGAGTGATTCCTAACAAGTATGCTTCCTAGGATGTACTTCAAAACACATCAGAATAGAGAATGGGCTATATGTGAGTGTACATGTACAGGAGTAAATATGTGTTAATTTTATCTATCCCTTAGGGATGGTTGATTAATATTTCAAGTACATTAAACAGGACTAACATTCTGAGGAGAGCTAGTTAGCACTTGAAGAACCCTAACAGAAAAGCCACTTTAGAGGAGCACCATTTGTAACTCTAATCAATATAAGAAAGGTTATTAATTAGTATATAATGTGCTAGAAATAATTTTTCTTCAGAGAAATGAGTGTTAGTCAAGATATTTCTACTGGCTAGATACTGACTGGGCACACTTGCATTTGCATGAGTATGGTTTGAGTATCCAGTAAGCCTAACAGCATATATTATTCAAAGTAGAATCTCGGGAGTCCAGTCTATTCTGTATACAGTCTTTGTCACATGGTTCTGTCTGGCAGTTTAAATTAATCCTGCCACTAGGAAACTGTCCCCCTTGCTTTGAGTAAACCATTCATCTAAGCTGCTTGTTGGAGAACTTAAAAGGGCAGAAAGCTGAAATTCACTGAGATTTCAGAAAAACTTGTATGGTTCTTGGGGAAGGAGCTGCTTGTTAATGCATGTTTGCACATGTGACAAAATTAGCAACCAGCCATATCGATTATCTGAAGGAAAGAAATCACAGTAAAGGAAACTGAAAATGTAAAGGCATTGAGGGAGCTTGACATATTTAAGAAAAAGGAAGAGGGCCACTGAAAACAGAAAACAGGAGTGCATTTAAAACCAAGTGGGGATTGTGAATGGAGGTGGGAGGATGGGAATTTCCAGCTCACGTAGGGCCTGACTAGCCATGGTGAGGAGTTTCATCTACTTTTAAAGATACTGGAAAATCCCACTGGAACACAAATTACGTGTTAGTTGGATACTATCAATATTATGGATTGCAGACATATTTGCTCAAAGAGGCCAGGCAGGATGAAGCCGACTTACTATGAAAATTAGTAGCTCAAGTTCAACAATAAATGGTGACTGACAGTAGACTTAAGCGTTGAGAATATCATAGTGAATAGATAAGACTTTGGCAAATGAAGGTCACATGCTTTATCTTGTGAGCCTACATCCTGGAGTGTGGTGGTGAGGAGACAGCCTCAAATCAGATCCAGGTGATTGCTGTCATGCAGAGATGAGTCAAATATTGCCACATCCTCCTGCTTTCCAAGACAAGCATACATCTGAAACCTTGCATCCAATCTAGTGTTTAAATGATGGCAACTGGGGCTCCTGGGTGGCTCAGTCGTTAAGTGTCTAAGTGTTAAGTGTCTCAGGTCATGATCCCAGAGTCGCAGGATCGAGAACTGCAACAGGCTCCCTGCTCGGTGGGAAGCCTGCTTCTCCCCTTCTCACTCCCCTTGCTTGTGTTCCCTGTCTAGCTGTGTTTCTCTCTGTCAAATAAATAAATAAAATCTTAAAAAAATAAAATAAATGATGGTAACTTATTAAAAAGAAAATAAACTATTATATGAGATAAACAAATGATGAACTTAAATAGGGCTTGGGAGCTATTCTACAATAACATCTGATCAATACAGTGAATGTTTAACTTTCAGTATATATGAAATCTCTCTTCACCTTACTTTTCTTGTAAGTCGCAGCTTAATTATTCCTACTTAACAAGTAAAAAAATATATTTTGTTTTTAAAAAGATTTTATTTATTTGAGAGAGAGAGAGAGATCACTCTCTCTGAGGGAGAGGGAGAAGCAGACTTGCTGCTGATCAGGGAGCTTGATGTGGGGCTCAATCCTGGGACCCTGAGATCATGACCCAAGCCAAAGGCAGACACTCAACTGGCTGAGCCACCCAAACATGCTAAAAATAAAATCTTTCAAGCTAATTCCAACATTTTTAAAAAATTGTACAGTCCAACATCTTTCAGCAAGTGTTTATTGAGGGCCCACCATATTCTAGATGCTTGAAATATGTGAATGAACAAAAGACAAGCATCTCTGCCCCTGTGAACTTTATAGCTCCAGGAGGACACTTCCATTTAAAGGATAAGTGGGGACAGTAGGAAATGAAAAATTCACAAAAGAGATTGAGGGTGGAAAGGTGGAGAAGATAAGTGATAAATGTAACAAATATATTAATTATATAGTATCATAGTAACCAGTGTTACAGAGAAAAGAAAAATAGAGCAGGGTGAGGGGGATTGGGAGGATTCCCACATACATCCTCAACTCCAGTCTGCTAAGGCATCTGCCTCTGCCTTCTATCTAGAGCTTCATTCTCTCCTCTCTCTATTGCCTTCTTCCACTCAGTTTGTAAAACATACTCAATTATCTTCTATCCTAAAAGTAAACAACAAGCACAAACCTCCTTTAACCACCCATATTCCTCTTGCTTGTATCTTATCCTGAAAGAAAGGAGCTGTCTATGCCACTGTGCCCACTTTCTCACCTCCTGGCACTCAGCCACCTACTCTGATATGATTTCCATTCCAATCTCTTCACCAAAATTGTTTGTGATGACCTTTGATTGACCTAATCCAATTGATGTTCCTCAAACTTTAACCTAATTTCACCATTCTTCAGCCTTTGCCACTCTTTCTTGAGGATTCAACTTCTCTTGCCTTCTGAGAGATCACTCTACTGGCGGTCCCTGTCCTGCACTTAATTAATCCTCCTTCTCAGTTGCCTTTGTGTTCTATGTTTTTGCTTTTACTAACTTCTTAAATGTCAGTACTCCTGATATAATTTATTACTACTTTAAGGTTAAAAAAAAAAAAGTCCTCTACCAATAGGCACCACAAACTCAACATATCCAAAACTATATACTCATTTATTTTCTTTTAATATCGATCTTGGTAAACTGCTCTCAGTATCTGTTTCTGGGAAAGGAAGGCGAAACTTTTGAATAATTTGATCTGCCCTGGGAAACAGGTTACCTATTTTTATTTTCAAATTTTTAAGTTTTAATTTTTTAAATAATGGCTTATATTTCTATATAAATATGAAGACTGTGTATGTGTGAATAAAGAATTTAGTTTGAGGCTTTACATGTTATGGGAAACTTACCATTTATCACCTGAAAGCACCTGAATTTCAAAACCTGGCATATTACCTAAATTTATTCTTAGAGAAATTAAGATTATATTGCCATTTCTGGGGGATTGCATTCAGATGTTTTTTATTTATTCATCCTAAACTGTCTTTTCAAATAAGACTCAGTGTAAATATTAAGCACAAAATTTAAAGAAACTGAGCTTGTCTAGTCATAAGAGGTTAGAGCAGAAAGAAATTTTTGTCTGTTTTTCATCTGTTATAAACACCAAATGTCACCCAATTTACTACTTGTTTAAAGCTGAAAAAACATCTTTCACCCATCAACGCCCTGCAGCTTTATTTTAAAAAAAGCATATTCAACTACATAGCTTTGTCTCTCTCGCTCTTTCTCTCGGTCACACACACACACACACACACTCACACACAAAAATTTGTAGTTCAAGAGAATCATCTAAAAGTAATTTGACATAATATCAGGTGAAAAAAGGAATTCTGGCTTAGGTTTTCAACTGCTACCTAATCAGAATTAGTATTTATCTTTATACAAAGTATTTTTTTCGATAGGTTTGTTAAGTCTTGAGAGACACTAATGTCTAATTGGAATATATATACTATACATGTATACTAAAGGAAAATCAATCCATTTCTTTTTGAGAGACTAAATATTTATACTTGAAATGATTTGTTTTTGGTCAGATGTTCAGATGAAAATCAAATTCAAACGTATAATTTATAAACGTGAGTATTAAGACAGAATATACTATAAACATAAAAAAATGGCATAGATTTAAATAAATATAAATTGTTTTAAAATATTTGTGCTATTGGGAGATAATTCTAGGCACAGATTTAAACTAAGGAAACTATTTACCTAGACAATGAAATTATTCAATCTAATTTTCAGAGATTAATAAGTACTATTATTCATTTTATTGGTAACATAGTATATAGCTAAGAACATAGTACACAATTAGCAATATAATAATGATTACTTACTATGGTTAAAGGAAACTACCAATTGGTTATCTACCATATTGCTCTTTAAGTATTTTTGTATACTTTATGCTGTGTAATGAAAATGAGATAACTACAGACATATCTGTATCTGCTTATATTTATAAAAAGGCAAAAAAAAACCCCTGCCTATTTTTAAACTGGATTATTTTATACATTCTTCATATATTTTGAATACTAATCCTTTATCAGATATGTTATTTGCAAATATATTCTCATATTCCATAGGTTGCCTTTTAGTTCTGCTGACTGTTTCCTTCACTGTGCAGAAGCTTTTTATTTTGATGAAGTCCCAGCAGTTGATTTTTGCTTGTTTCTTTTGCCTCAGGAGACATATCTAGTAAGAAGTTGCTACTGCCAATCTCAAAGAGGTTACTGCCGGTGCTCTCCAGGATTTTGATCCTTTCCTGTCTCACAATTAGGTCTTTAATTCATTTGGAATTTAGTTTTGTGTATGGTATAAGAAAGTGGTCCAGTTTCACGCCTTTGCACAAATAGACATTTTTCCAAGAAAACATACAGATAGCTAACAGACACATGAAAAGACGTTCAATATCACCAATCATTAGGGAAATACATATTAAAACTATACTGAGGTTTTCACCCCACATCAGTCCGAATGGCTAAAATTAACAACACAGGAAACAACAGGGTGTTAGTGAGGCAGACAAAAGGGAATCCTGTTGGTGGAAATATAAACTGGTGCAGCCACACTGGAAAACAGAGGTTCTTCAAAAATTTAAAAATAGAACTACTCTACAATCCAGCAACTGCACTACTAGGGGTTTACTCAAAGGCAACAAAAATACTGATTTGAAGGGATACATGCAGCCAAGTGTTTATAGCAGCATTATCAGCATAGCCAAATTATGGAAAGAGCCCAAATGTCCATCAGCTGATGAATGGAGGAAGTATGTACACACACATATACACACAATGGAATATTACTCAGTCATAAAAAAGAAAGAAATCTTGCCATTTGCAATGATGTGGATGGAACTTAGAGAGTATTATGCTAAGAAAAATAAGTCAGCTAGAGAAAGACAAATGCCATATGATTTCACTCACATGTGGAATTTAAGAAACAAAACATAAGGGGGGAGGAGAGAGGCAAACCATAAAACAGACTTTTAACTACAGGGAACAACAACCTGAGGGTTGCTGGAAGGGAGGTGGGTGGGGGATGGGCTAAATGGGTGATGGGTATTAAGGAGAGCACTTGTGATAAGCACTAGATATTGTATGTAAGTGATGAATCATTAAATTCTATACATGAAACTAATATTGCACTATGTTAACCTAACTTAAATACAAATTTGGAAAAAAGAAACAAAACAAATGAACATAAGGGGAAAATAAGAAAGAGAGGTAAACCAAAAAAAAACAGATTCTGAATTATAGACAACAAACTATGGTTACTAAAGGCGGGTTGGGCAGGCAGATGGGTTAAATGGGTGATGGGGATTAAGGACGGCACTTTGTGATGAACATTGGGTGTTGTTATGTAAGTGATGAATCACTAAATTCTACACCAGAAACTAATACTACACTTTATGTTAATTAACTGAAATTTCAATATAAACTTAAAAAAAGGCAAAAAAGCTAATTGTAGAACAAAATACATACTCCATGAATAATTACGACTATTGAGGAAATGCATAAAAAGTTTATCTCAAAACTGGCAAATTTTAAATTTTCCTGGAAAAGGACTACCTTTTCCACCTTGGAAACATGCACATCTAGCAAATACTCATTTTCATACTTGAAATTATTTGAGACACCAAGGGACTTGAGGTAGTCGGGCCAGTTAAAACCAGAAGTGAGAATTAATCTTACTACTCTTTCCAAGCTCCTGCTGAGTGGGAGGGCTCTTTAAGATTTTGGCTTTTATGTACCTGCAACTCCAACTCAGAATTTACTACTGATAGTCCTTTTCATGGCAGTATTTAGTTGTTCTTGGCTTGAGATCATATAAACAGCTGAAATCTATTTCAGAATTGTCTGGCTTTTGCAGGATATGCCTTTGCAAAAAATCCTCCTATTCAGAGCTGGATTTTTACTGTAATCACAGAATTTAGTTTACAAAACCATGCCATAAATGGTGTTCCTGCACAGGGCCAGTCTGACCTGGTTGCCTAAATAAAAGAAACCCCAATTACTTATTCATTCTTTCTCTCCACTATTTGAGATTATCTTAATTACACACACACACACACACACACACACACACACACACGCACACGCACACACACACACATCATATTGTATTATATTATATCAAAAAGTTGTAGTGTAGAGGTCCAGTTCCTATTGGGGTTTTGTTAAGATAGTATAAATGAATTTAAATAAGAAATGTGTGCACCAAGTAACAATTCTGATTCATTTACATCAAACATGTTTACACTGTGCTCTCTACTAGAAACCCTGTGAGCAAAATTGCTTCTCTTAGTTTTGATTACATTGAAACAAACATGTAGAGCTAAGGAAAGAAACACATTACTAAGGAGCAGGACTAAAGAAATAGTCAAATGTAGTTGAAACAACCATGAAGCTTTTCTGGGTAAGAGGAGTTGAGGGATAAAAAACCTGATAAACCCTCAGTCAGCCCTGCCAGATGTTAGTCTAATTTCTAATAATAAGCACCAAACATGATAAATAAACAAATGGTAAAAAAAAAAAAGGGAGAAAGATAAAAGTATTGTGGCCAAATATAAAGCAGGGGAAGAGATCTCAGAAGTTCAATTCGACTGGTTGTAATTTTAAATGTGGTAGTCCAACTAAGTTTCATTGAGAAGACGACACATTTGAGAAAAAACTCAAAGGAGCTAGGAAGTTGGCCATGCAGATAACTAGAGAAAGAAGGTACTGGGGGAGAGAGAACAGACAGTGTAAAGGCCTTGAGGTAAGTGGATGACTGGCATTTTCAAGGAAGAAAAAAGAAGGCACTGTGCTTCAAGCAGTGAGCTAATGATAAAGTAGTAGGTGAAAAGGTCAGAGGTCAGAGAGGTAATGGATCCAGATCCTGGGCTTTGCATGTCTTATGAGAAATCTAAGGTATCACTCTTGTTGATGTAGTTAGAATAGACTATAGTGTACAAAGTTAAAAACTGACCCATTAAAAGGTAATTGCCATAATCCAGGTGAAGACTATTTTTTTTTTTAAAGATTTTATTTATTGACAGAGAGAAACATAGCCAGAGAGGGAACACAAGCAGGGGGAGTGAGAGAGGGAGAAGCAGGCTTCCTGCCGAGCAGGGAGCACGATGTGGGACTCGATCCCGGGTCTCCGGGATCATGACCTGAGCCGAAGGCAGTGGCTTAACCAACTGAGCCACCCAGGCATCCCAAGACTATTGATAGCTTAAACAAAAGTAAAATATCTTCTGAGAGGGGAGCCAATGGGATTTCTTAATAGACTGGATGTGAAATTAAGAGTAAAAAGAAATCAAGGAAGACTAAAATTTATGCTCTAATCAACTGGGAAAATGGAAATGTCATTAACTGGGAGAAAGAAGGTTGCAAGAGAAGGTATTTTTGGTTTGGGTTTTTTTTTCCCCCTCCTTAATGAGGACGTTGCTAGAGGTCTGGAGATCATGATTTCTGTTGGGGTTTAGCATGAGTTAGCATGATTTCTGTTGGGGTTTAGCATGATTTCTGTTGGGGTTAAGTTTGAGATGTCTGTTGCATATCCAAGTGAATATCCCTTATATTTCCAAGGTGGTTTGATATGTGAACATGGAATTGAAGGATATACATTTTGGAATAATTTATTTATAAAGGTACTTGGAGCCACTGGACTGGATGACATTACCGAGGAGGTGAATGTGGATAGAGCTGAGGATCCAAACTACTCGCGGGGTCATTACCACCATTGAGAGGTTTGAGAGAGGAGGATAAAAAAACAAAAGGAACTGAGAAGGCACAACCAGTGAGGTGGGAGGGAAACCTGGTAGGCCTCGAGCCTGGAAGTCTCTGAGAGAAAGTATATTATGGAGGAGGAAGTAATCAAGTGTCAAATCCTGCCAAGTAAATCTTGTGCTAATTCACCATAGCAAGGGAAAGATCAGAAAAATCATTAAAATATGATTAAAGTCACAAAAGAACCATTTGTAATAGACCTTCTCAGTGATATGTAGTAACTGATCACCAGCTAGTAATAAATTTTCTTTCAACTGTACACATATTAAGTTGTGTGTTGTTCATCATTTCTTGCATTGATTCATATATAAACTTTAATGGCCTAGTCTTAATGTAGATGGTATAGTGTCAAATATACTAATACCCTAACGAAAGGCTATCTAAACTCACCTCTGTAGAGTAAGAAACATTTTTTTTAGATGTATGTATTTGAAAGAGAGAAAGAGAATATACACAAGCAGGGAGAGAAGCAGAAAGCAGAAGGAGACAATCTTCAAGCAGACTCCCCACTGAGCATAAAGACTATCGAGGGGCTCAAACCCAGGACCCTGAGATCATGACCTGAGCCAAAATCAAGAGCTGGGTGCTTAACTGACTGAATCACCCAGGTACTCTGAGAAAGAGATTTTTTATACAATTTTTAGATCACTATGGACCTTCCAATTCGTTTGCAGCAGACTATATTTTTTACCTGACAAGAAAAACAGAAGAAAAACTTACTCCCTCAATACTACCCATCCATGAAAAATTGTATCAGTCACACAGTAGGTCTTACATAGGTAGTTATTGTGTTAATTAATGGATTTATCTGTTTATATAATATGAGAGAGATTTAGATATATTAACTGATATTTTGTGTACATATGTAGAACCCTATTGTTTAAATCCTCCAGCTCCTATCTTGATTTAAAACTGCCTTTCCATACTAGTAACCATTGTTAATACTGCCATATTTTTTTCCATTTTCACTATAATATTGAGATCATACAACATATAAGGCAGGTTATCCTGTGAATCCAAGTTTTTTTCATTTAATGTTTTATACAGTTATTTTTTCCATGTCATGTTTATATCAGATCCATAAACGCAGAATTTTGTTTTAAGAGGTTATTTTTCTGTTTCTTGAAAAAGCAAAATCAATTTATATTCTAGTAACAATGCATGAATGTTTCTTTTCCCACACTCTCACAAAGTTTGAGTATTTTCTTTGTAAAGAGAATCTAAATGTATAAGTACTTTAATTTACATTTCTCTAATTATGAAGGAGATTTAGATGTTTGGGGAAATTAATATTTTTCTACAAAGTTTTCATGCTTATTTAATTCATCTTCTTTTAAAGAATTTATTTATTTATTTGACAGACAGAAACACAGCTAGAGAGGGAACACAAGCAGGGGGAGTGAGAGAGGGAGAAGCAGACTTCCTGCCAAGCAGAGGTCTGATGCAGGGCTCAATCCTGGGACTCCGGGACCATGACCTGAGCCGAAGGCAGTCCTTAAACAACTAAGCCACCCAGATGCCCCTAATTCATCTTCTTTTAAAGCATTTGTTTTATCTGCCATGTTTCCCAGTATGCCACTTATTTTTCAACAATGTTTGGGTTTTCAGAATATTTCCTATTTAATAGTCTCCTCTTTCATTTTTGATTCTCTGTCAATTCTCACCTTAACTTTTCACTTGTCTTAGATATATTCCATAAATGTATTTTTATTTCCAGACTCAATATTTTGTATGTACCCACAGTGTCTTCAAGGTTATTTTAACTATGATTTTCAAGTTTTTATTCTATGATACCTCATTTAAAAAATGTATTTATCAATATGCTTTCACTTGACCAAAACGCTAAAATAAACTGGAGGGGTAAATAGACCAAACATGTATGTTATGTGATCAGTTTTCTTACCTGTCCCTTTTCTGTCTTAAAATAATTTCCCTTGTGGCATGTTGCACTGTAGCTTATTCATTGAAGAAATACCAAATATTTGAACTTCAAGACATATAGCAGGTCAATTCTGTCATAGAGTCGAAGTTCACAGTTGCTTTAGATAGAAAAAACATTCCGGGCAGCAAATTCTTTAGAGGTTGCTTTTAGTATGAGAAGCCAGAGGCGATAAAATACAAAACATTTCCCAGTTTGTCTAAATTGAATTGAACCAGAATTTAATTATATCTTAGAAGTATCATCTTTGGCACCTATATTCACATTTATAGTCCAATGTGGGCTGGAAGGTAAAGCTACATAAAATACTGACAAATATTTTAGAAAATAATTTTTAGTAACTACCTATTTCTTACAATGAAAGGATGAATATTCAGAATGTTTTACTTTTATTGGAGAGAGCTGTGATTTTCCTACAACTAAAGGACAAATACTTAGAATGTCTTACTTTTATTGGAGAGAGATACATGTATTTATGTTCATGGAGATGAGTGTGTACAAGGGAAAACTTGCAAAATGTAATATTTAAGGGCAAACTATTTTTTATCTTTAATTATTCAACTCTGTCAACTAGAAGACTCAAACCAGAAAACTATAAATAATTGGAAATACAAAAATTTAATCTTTTATAATTTGATTTTTCCTGACTTTAGTAACCTGAAGATGTAATGGGATCTTAAAATCAGTGATACTTCAAATCTCTTTTGTTAACTGGTGGACTCTCCTTAGGCCTCTTTAAAAATCCATTCTGCCCTGGTCCTGTGTTCTAAGGCATCCAGGACTTTTCAGGGTATATATAATGCATAAGTGTATTCCCCCAGGGCTGTATTGACTCTGTCCCACCAGGTTTTATAACCACCAGGTACAGCTCTCTCCCACTGGGTGTCACCAAACTCCACTAAGTGCTACAGCTTCCCATCAGGAAGCATATTTTCTCCTTATAATGTTGTCAGCTAGACTCCTCTTGATGTCAAGGCCAAGGGTGGTCTGGGTCAAAGTAGGAAAAAATATCCTTTCTCCCTTCATATACCAGTTGATTAGAGGGGTCCCCTATTTTATTGCTTAGGTCTCTGATGTTCGATTATGCCTTTACTGGAACAACTCTTTCAATCTCTTGGTTTTTCATATCCCTCATGCTAGCATAGTCAACATATATTCAGCAGTTCCTAAACATACATTCTTCTAGGACTCAGACCTGGGGCCAATAAAAGCAGAGCAGGAAACAAGTGTGAGTGGCAGAATGGACCTTGATCTCAGATTCAGACCTCTTCTATGACCAAGGCGCTCTTTACTATGTCAAACTGAAACTCCACCCGGTGGGTCCCTTTCTCCTTCAGAGTAACTTTCCAACACTGATTCCTGTACTGTAGACATGCAAGTATGCTTTAGAGGCAATGCTTCATGATTTGGTCAGACACAACCTGAATCCTTAACAATTAGGTAAGACTTCTGCTACAAAGTATTTTCCTAACTGAATTCCCTCTGATCACCTTTCTATCACTTTAAGAGCAAATGACTTCCAATATCCTGTGCATATACACAACTGTTGCTTTATGATGTGTTTCTGTCCTTTGTGTGGGTGCAGTGAGAATTCCTAACCAGCTCACAAGCTGTTTTTGTGCGTCTTTTTGGGAAACAGGGTGGTAGGTAAAAGAAAATATGCAACCCTGCACAAATTTCAATATGTTGTTATTTACATTGTCAAAGTAATACCTCAGTGTTTACTTCTTTAAGCTGATTCAAAAACAGGCATTTTAAAGAAGGATGTGTGTATATGTAGTTTGACATTTATCAGACATTTATAACCTACTACTTTGGAGAATATTGTTAATATGTGGACTAAAACATAGTGAAATAGTCATGGCCTTACACAGGATATGAGGTATATATAAAGAGTTGCCTGAGTTTTTCAACTGCACACAGTAGACTCAGTTAATGTAACTGCTGTTAAATCAGTTTTTATTGATGGCGTGATATTTTTAAAAGCAGTCATCCAGAAGTTATGAAAGCTCATCTCTATTTTAATCCTGTTGTTCTATCTCAGAATTAAGGTCTGTTCGCTTTACTGAGTGATCACTTTCACCCGATCCAGCATGCTTCAGAATCTCAACATTCAATAGGTGCTGAATATATGCTGATTGTTCTAACATTAGAAATATAAGGATTTTAAGAGCTTCTATCCCAGTGTTCTAACTTTATGCCCAGATACCTCATGTAACTTCTGCACCATAATGGATTGCACACTCCTTTAAAAAAATTTTTTTTAGTATAATTGACACACAATGTTACATTAGTTTCAGGTGTGGAACATAGTGAGTCAACTTCTCTGTATGTTATGCCATGCTCACCACAACTGTAGCAACTATCTGTCTCCATACAGTGCTGTTACAATTTCATTGATTGTTCCCTATGCTGCACCTTTATTCCCATGACTTTTTCATCCTGTAACTGCGCGTCTTTCTCCTGCTTCCCTTTACCCATTTTGCCTACGCCCCCACCCTAGAAAGAATGAAAAGAAGAGCACGCACTGATATTCACCCAAAATCTGAGACCCAAAAACATTTTATTATGGATAGTCACCATTTATCGAATGCTCACTATGTTTTTTTTAGTTCTTATTACACATTTCAACCACTTCCGTAGATAAGGAGACCAGAGAACACTAGGCTTGGAAACAGTACATTCTTGCCTTAAGGATTTGCCCAACAGCAGCTAATGACTCAGAAGCCAAGTTCTTCCTAACAATTGCACACACTGCACCCAAATTACACAGTTTTGTTAAAATGCAACAGAATCTGAAATACACTTTAAGTGAAATGAGCCATCAAATAAAACAACAAATAGGTGTAAGAATTTTAGAGAATTAAGGTCTACAGGATTCTAAAATTATATCTAACAGTAAACATTTATTAAGCATGTTTTAGGGGAATAGTAGTATTCCAAAACATTTTACATATAGTTTTCTCATTTAATTTTTATGTCAAACTTATAGGTAAGTATAATCTTAACTAACAGATGATAAGGCATCATCTATAAAATTAGAGAATTCAAATAACTCTTTCAAGGTTACATTTTAATGCTAAGGAACTGAAGCCAGGGTTGTAAAATGTCTGGACAGAATCCATGCCAGATCACCACGCCTTCGTTTACATCTTACAGATGAGAAGCATAGTAAATATTTTCCTTTCCCTCCCACAAACCTTTTCCTTTCTCTATAGAGCTAGCTCACATGCAGAACTACTAAGCCTTCTTTATTGTATATTATATCCCATATTTTTCATTAAATCATTAAATAGATATAATATCTGAATTAAAGGAAATGTAGTTGTTTTTCTGTCCTCTGAAATATATGCGTGCATGTGTGTATGTGCGCATTTATTGTGATTTACTGTGTGACTGCATTATGCTATTTTTCATCTGGGTGAATATTAAAGAAGCCTAACCGGGAAGGGAAAGAGAGTATAACAAGTTAATTGCTCTCATGGTACACTCAAAAAAAAAAAAAAAAAAAGTTGATTAGATAAAACAATGAAGAAGGAGTATTTATGAATGTATTGTTCCTTAAAGCTTGGGAAATGAAAGACAGGTAAATAGGGTTGGTGATACTACTTAAGGAATCCATTGGTTCTCATCCGGGGTAAAAATAAGGGCAGTTTTAAGTGGCTTATGTTTAAGGTACAGTAGGCCACTGTATATATTGTTACTGGGCATCTGCAATGTGGGTGAAACTGCGTGAGCTACAGGTAAAGTTTTAGAAGTCAACCTGTGAGTTGTCCTATGAGGCATGTAGTTGTTGAATAGTATCCCCTAAAATTCATGTCCACTTGGAACCTCAGAATGAGACCTTATTTGGAAATATGGTCTTTGCAAATATAATCAAGATGAGGACTTACTGGATTGGCTACCAATATCCTCAGTCCAATGATTGGTGTCCTCATAAGAAGAAGAGGGGACACACAGAGAGGACAGACCCCACGAGGACAGAGCACAGGCTGGAGATGTGCTGCCATGTGCCAAGGCACAGTTGGGGCCACCAAAAGCTGGAAGAGGCAAGGAAGGATTCTTCCCTAGACCTTTTGGTGGGAACATGACCCTGCTGATAACTTGGTTTCAGACTTCCGGCCTCCCAATCTGTGAGAAAATATATTTCTGTTGTTTTAAGCCATCGAGTTTGTGGTAATTTGTCAAGGCAGCCCTAGGAAACTGATACAAAACATATATTTTTATATCAGCATTTTATAAATGAAGACAGTGAAGGCCACTAGAATTCAAACCCAGACTTTCTGACTTCAGAGTTTTGCACTTAACCACTACCTGTTTTGCCTCTATTATTTTTTTTATTACCTAATAAAGAGAGACCTAGACTGTATACATAGAACTAGAGACAGCACAGCTCTCTCTAGAGGCAAACTGTCACTCAGAAAATAGAAATGCCAGGCTTGAACCACTTTTCCCTATCTTGATATTAGATTGAAACCATTATTTACTGTCTTGTCAAAACACAATATAGTAAAATAAACACTTTTACTACATACATAGCAAAAGAGAACTATCAAAAACATAAATTTATGTGTAATGATCTATGCCAAAGTCTACAACTCATTATCTAAATCCTCTTCATCAGAATATACTGTTTACCTAGCTTTACTTTTATAGCCCAATTTAATAGGTTTCTGGGACCTACAATTCTGTAGGGTCAATTATACTTCTGATCTTGTCTCCATAAAAAAAATAAATAAAGAGGATTGGATTGCAGATTGTGTAATTATGATAAAGTCAAATCACATTAACTTTTTTCAATAGAAGTTATATGTTTTATATGATTGAACATATATTATGTGGCCACAATTTTAAAATTTTTGGAAGGTACTTTGTTTCTCTTTGACACGCTCTGGATCATCTGGTTAACTGGAGGAGAGACACAAATTTCTTATTAATAGTGATAATTATAAATATATCTGCTACATGCCAGGCACTATACATACATGACTTTATTTAGCCTTCTGAGGCTAGACAATGACTCTCTGAGAATTTTATCTCCATATTATAGATGTGAACAAGAAAGAGCAGAGAAAACACATAGCTTGAAGACAACACAGATTTTTGTCAAAGTTGAGATTCAAGACCATGTTTCTTCAACTTCTGACCTCTTTTTTGACTACTGTTAGCCTACTATACCAAATGCAGATGGTCACCAATGCCATAAAAATGAGATGCACAGGACTTTAATTGATCAGTTTGAAAAAGATGTTTTTTTCTTCACATCTTTCACTTGCCACCCCTGTAGACACAGTAAGGGTAGCTTAAGGCCCCCTATGAATAATACCTTGCCTTATGGAGGGATAGAGCTATTAAGGTAGACCTGATAGGCTCATGAATCTTACTTTTGTTGGAGTTGTCCAGAAAAATTACCTGCCTACTTTTCTAAAGCCTGCTTTTTATTGTAAAGGGTAAGATAGTACAGGCACACAATGGTAGAATGATTAAGACAGAGAGGGAGAAGGGTGGCTCAGAACTTAAGAAACAAAAATAAGAAGGCTTTCTGTTCATTTTTTTGGTGTAATGTCCTTGCATAGCTGAACTGACACATTTTTCTCTTAAGAGGCTTAGTTCATAACATTTTCTATCATACTTTTAAAACTTTGTGAACTAGCAGAAGGGGCTATATGGTCACAAGCAGTTTGTTCTTTTTAAAATGATATAATAAGTACTGAATGTGAAGCCCTTCTTTCTGGTTTCATTGCCAATGAAGAAAATATGACCCTCTCCCCTCCTTGCTCATACAGTGTTTATTTAGGGATCAAAACTCCTGGGGGAGTCTACTGGCCAATTACCAGGGGTAGAACACAACATTATTTACAAAGCACACACTGGAGTGGCTCCATGGGATCTGTTCTGTTCTATTGAGTAATTATATAATTACGTGAAAAATACATTTATCTCAGAGATCAGAAGGGATTAAAATGTCTGTCTGTAAAAGTAGGAATGCTAATATAAGTGCAAAGAATTCTTTGGTTTAGTTTTACAAGTAAAACATGGGACCTGTGGTGATTCAACAATTAATTAATCTCAATAAGATGAAAGAAAGTTTTGGTATTAACAAGGCCCTGCAATGTTTACTTTTGGAATATTTTTCACTGCTAACTTCAATAAATTGATATGTAAATTGATTTATTTGCATTAAAATGAAGGCTATGTGGGTGTTTCTCCATTTTATGTTGGTTCAGCTCTTAGAAATGTATCTTAATCCAAAAAAAAAAATCATTTAAGTTTATGACATTTTGAGTTATTTGAAAACAAATAGCATACTGTAGCAATGTTTAAGTAATATAAAATTTGAAATATATTTTGCCATGCATTGGGATTCTTTGAGGTTATAAAGTATGGTTTTAGTTTTCATTTTTCAAGTGTGTATTCATGTACTTTTTAAAATCTGGCCATAGCCTAAATTTTTTAAAGTTTTCATTACTTTTAGAACACATCTATATGTCCAAGTAATTATAGATTAAGTAAATAATAATCAAATGACATTTTGCCTATCATCTTCTAAGAAAGCCCAAAGTAAAATTAATTCTATTATTATTTTTTTCACAATGTTTAGGGTGAGTAAATTTGGTACAAAGGAGTATGTAGGGATCAACAATATCAAACAGGCTAAGATTCTTTGGCAAATGAATCTCTGCCATATTTCTTCATGCTAGAATTTGCAGGTGTATTCTAAAAACCCAGTAGAATTACTTAAAAGTAAAAAAAAATATATAATGTTGAAGAAAATAGCATATGCAGGATACTATAGGCATACGTAATTGGGAAAAATCAATAGAAAAAAATTTTGGAGGAAAGTATTGCACAAGTACTAATTTATTTATTTGTTTAGAGGAGGAATTACACCAAGGAGTAATAGTAGGGTTGGAAGATTTAGAAAAAACTCTGATCAACTCCATTAGCCATCAAGACTTAAAGCATAAAAGGGGAGCAGTGCCAGAGGGAAATTTCAGATCCAATAATCCTTCCCTCCTTTCCTCTAACCTAATGTTTGCATGTGTTCTTCCTTCCATAACATCAAAAGTAAGGGCAGGTATCTTTCGCTTGTGAATTTTAAGAAGATGTACAGATGGAAGGAGAGGATGTCTCTTCTTGTCCCATTCCTCTAGAAATTGAAAATCCTTGATAGTCACTGTTAGAGACACTGACCACTGTCCCAAAAGATTGAGACTAATTCCCATAATAATAGGACACATTTAAAAAAAAAAGAAGAATAAATGTTTTCAAGGCAAACATCAAAATAGTAAAGAGTAGAACTATTTATTATAACATTCATTATAAATACATATGAAAAATACATTTTTAATCACTTTTCAAAACTTTTTTTTTTGCCATATAGACTCTGTATTGAGACCTGTTGTTACCCAAGGTAAAAGTCATCATGCAGTGGTAATTTTCAACACGTGAATGTATTTATTTTTCACATAAGTACTCTAAGCGGCAAAACTCGAAATTATCAAATGAATCCAAAATGGAAACTACCTTCAAAATTTGAACTAGGATGCTTCGACTTCATAGTTTGACATGAAATGGACAGAATCTTGTACAGGGTCAACCATCAACAAGAATTTTAAATGAAGTGATATAGTCCTCCAAGTATCATAGTATGGAAGAAAAGATTTATTACTACTCTATTAATTATTTTCTGAAATAGTCCATAAAAAAGGCATTTCAGTGTGGTTATCTGTGATAATAAATCCTGATGGCATTGACAGTTTGGCTCCAGAGAGCTCACCACTCCAAAATGGAAAAAAAACAACAACACTTCCTATTGTTTCAGAGTGACCCATTTATTTATTTATTTATTTGTTTGTTTGTTTGTTTGTTTGACAGAAACACAGCTAGAGAGGGAACATAAGCAGAAGGAGTGAGAGAGGGAGAAGCAGGCTTCCTGCAGAGCAGGGAGTCCAATACAGGGCTGGATCCCAAGACTCCAGGATCATAACTTGAGCTGAAGGCAGACTTTTTTTTTTTTAAGATTTTATTTACTTATTTGACCGAGAGAGAGAGATCATAAATAGGCAGAGAGGCAGGCAGAGAAAGAGGGGGAAGCAGGCTCCTTGCCGAGCAGAGAGCCTGATGTGGGCTTCAGTGTTAGGACCCTGAGATCATGACCTGAACCTAAGGCAGAGGCCCAATCCTCTGAGCCACCCAGGTGCCCCCAAGGCAGACATTTAATGACTGAGTAACCCAGGTGCTCCCAGAGTGACCCTTTTAACTTTCCAAACCAGGTGAAATTCTTTGTAGGGGCTGGAAGAAAACTTGAAAGTTGGTCTTTACCTTTAGATCTCTGAGAAAGATTTTAAAGGAAACCTCTGCTTCCTGTAGGAGGTAAGGTGCTGACATAGGAACATTGCTTAAGTAAGCTAACTTTGTTTTCACACCCTTCCTAAAGTGCTGGAATGACTAGAATGCCAGTGTACAAGCTGTTGAGTTCTAGATCTCTCCCTATTTCCTGTCATCTCACATCCTCATCAATCTAATGATCACTCTTCAAGAAAACAAGAGCGGGTGAGCATCAGGGCTTCAGAAGAAGGCAGGATGACAGAGTGTATGCATTTATATTCCTGTGGAATGAGGAGCACATCCCACATTGAATAAAACTATTTTTTTTTTTAAGCAGGATTTAAAATCTTTCACTGTGTAGTTTCACTTTCCTGTGTTTTAAAATACATATTATAATTAAAACAGTATGAGCTTTTCCTTAGTGACTCCATCAAGAATTAAATATTTAGGGGTGCCTAGATGGCTCAGTTGGTTAAGCGACTGCCTTCGGCTCAGGTCATAATCCCAGAAACCCGGGATCGAGTCCCACATCGGGCTCCCTGCTCAGCGGGAAGCCTGCTTCTCCCTCTCTCGGTCCCACTGCTTGTGTTCCCTCTCTGGCTGTGTTTCTCTCTGTCAAATAAATAAAATCTTTAAAAATAAAAGAATTAAATATTTAATAATAGACTCAGCAACAGCCTCAGAGGCAGAAGAGACAGGATGACATCATTTCAAACACTCAAAGTCCTTTGTCAATTCTAGTCCAGCTGTATGTGAAGCTAACATGTCCTTTGGCTGTTATATTACTGGAAACATGTGAGAGCCTTGCCCTATGTTGGCTTCTTAGATAGCAACAAGATAATTTTGTAAAGAGCTTTCTCTTTAACTTTTAAGTAATCTTAATTCAACGTGGGGCTGGAACTCACAGCCTCAAGTTCAAGAGCTACATGCTCTACGGACTGAGCCAGCCTTGCATCCCTCAGTAAGATGATTTTAAGTTTGGTATTGAGAATAAAATCTCAGAAATTTACTCAAGAGCACAGTGAATAAAATTTCCATTAAAAGACAAAGCATAAGAAAAGCACAGCATGGCTCCCATTGGTGATTATTCCAGAAAGGAAGGGATGTAGAATACAGATCATAAATGCAGTGCTTATCATGTTGTTTTTATCTTGCAGGCTTAGTAATTTCCTGAAACTGTAACCTTTGGACATTCTTTCTTCTACTTGGTATTTTGTCCTTGATGAAAAAAGGGAAAAAGAACAAAATAGTAAACCTCCCTCAAAATTTGACCTAAGGTCATTCGTTTAAAGTAACACTAGCTCAGAGCTTAGCACAGAGTTTGAGTTAAATAAATATTTGTATATTGATTGACAGCAATGCTGATACTTCTGCTATCCTATAATAATCTTGCCACAGAAAGAGTACAACCAGCTCTGGCAACTGAAATGTAGGATATTTGGTTATGAGGATCTTTTGAGAAAGGAATTAATGAAGCTTTAAAAAATTATCTTGAGGTTCAGATCTTTTTTTAAAGGTTTAGACAAGAATGTAAGATTTTATGAGAGAAAATGTTTAAAAAAGTTTCATAGTCGGGCACAAATTTGTAAAGAATGTAATCCTATCTTAAACTTGCTCCACTAATAGTGTACCAGTTTCTCAATTTATCTTGACATTTTTATATTATAACAATTTACTAATTGGATTTTCATTAACTTACTTTGGAAGATGATATGACTATTTTGGCTTCTCACAAGGCATAGCTATTTTTTAGAAAGTCTAAATGTGTTAAAGAAAAAGAAAGTGAGGTTGGTATTAGCAGTAAGCCATTTTTACATAAATAAGAGCACTGGAAATAGGCAGATGAACTGAGGCAAATAAAATCTAAGGTAGACTGATTTTTAAAAATCGGCGCTGTAGGGGCGCCTGGGTGGCTCAGTTGGTTAAGCGACTGCCTTTGGCTCAGGTCATGATCCCAGAGACCGGGGATCAAGTCCCAGGATCAAGTCCCACATGGGGCTCCCTGCTCCACGGGAAACCTGCTTCTCCCTCTCTCACTCCCCCTGCTTGTGTTCCCTCTGGGGCTGTGTTTCTCTCTGTCAAATAAATAAAATCTTTAAAAAAAAAATCAGCACTGTAAATCAACTTCACTGTCCCTTCTCTTAACCCCTATTTTCAAAGCACTTAAGAGAGCATGGTAACATATCAGGAAATCTTAAGAACTGTCCAAAAGCCATCTGATGTCTTGGGATAAATTTCCAATACCTGAACACATGACACACAGGACTTTTGTTTAATAAGTCCCCAGCATCTCTCCTCCACACGTTCTACTCCCTGCTTCGTAATGTTCCAGGTTCACATGACCTTTCACATTCTGTGCCTCCCCATCTGCACCACCCTTTTGCCTGGAATCCACACCTCAGGCTTCTCTATGAAAATCTCATTCAGTCCCTCAACTAACAAATGACGTTCATCTCTTCTTTGAAATCTGCCCCATCTGTGACAGGGTGAGCTAGTAACTTCCTCCTCTACCTCCAAATACTCCCATCCATACTTTATGGAACTTATCATTACTTCTTACACAATTTACTTTTTCACTTGACTACATTTTTCCTATGACAGAGACTGCATTTAACTCAACCTGAAATAACAGAGCCTAATACATGATGTGGCAGAGAGTAGGCATTTTACACATGGTTGGAATGAACAAGTGGGTGAATAAAATACACCAGAAATTCATAATTTTTTTCCATATGGCTAAAATTAAGCTATTAAATTCACATTTTTAAATCCAAAAGATTATTCACTCACGGATTCAGCATTTACCTAAGAGCCTTCTGCAAGACAAATTGAAGACAAGTAAGACATTGGTTGTGTCCTCAAGAAACTCAGTCCAGCTAAGTGGAATTACAGATACATACAAATAGGTGTGTATAATGTATTCTGAGTCTCGAACTAGTACAGCTCAAAGAATTTAGAAGTGGGGCAGGGAACAGAAAAAAAAAAGCCTTCTACGCAAATGAAACTTCAGAGCAAATGCTTAGGCTAGAAACCATGTATTATTTTCAAGGAACTCAATACAGCTCAGCATTTCTGGGGCCTGAAATGGGAGGAGTGGGAGGAGATGGGGCTAGACAGGTGTGAGGGGTCAGATCTTAAACAGCTCTGCACATTCTTTTCAGGGCCTTACTCTAAAGGAATTGGTACACATTTCAAAGTTGTAAAACAAAAACATCATGGGATCAGATTTGTGTGGTCAGCTGTCAGGGGTTAGAGGGAAGGTGGATTAGAGAGAAAAACTAAAGGCAAGCTTAGTCTGAGTACAAAATTGTTGCTATATAGGGACCTTTAAGGTGAGTTTAAACTACAAAATAATTAAAAACAAAGGTGCTAAGCATTCCATAGGAATTCTGGTATAAAAGATCTTGTACAAACTTTCCATTAAGTTAGGAAGTTGAGGGATCACTGGATTTTATTAGGCAAACAGGATAGATGGGTATAGTAAATGGAAAACATGAAGCCTATTGTTATTCTAACAAAAAAGTAAAAAAGGCTCATGTCACAATTTAGCCTTGTAAAGAAGAGTGACATTTAACATGGGGGCCCTGCTCTTCTGTGAACCTCACTTTCTTCTAAAATAAAAAAAATCCTGCTTATCTTACAAGTTTGCTGTAAAACACAAATAAATTATACAAAAACATGTACCTTGTAGCACTACAAAAGTATAAGGTGCTATACATGTTCCTTTTTTAAATCTCTGATTAAAGTAAAGCAAATAGCCAATCTCCAAGTAGGTTGTAAATCTATTACTAATTCCACATCACAAAACAGCAATACAAAGATCAACCCAGAAACACTGTATTAGGTTTTAAATGAAAGATAGCAAGCCCACTAAGACAACATCTACTCTTAGGTGTTGTTTACTCTTCCCAGAATTTCTATTAGCTTTAGTAAGAGTGGAATATATACATCTGTATGCTGATAGTGTAGCATTAACCGTCCTAAACACTAATGGATATGAGCCACACACATTTCTGCAGAGCAAGAGATAGATTTCTCTATTTTTAGTAACTATACATTGAAGCAAACATACATTTTACATTATACTGACTCAAATAAAAAATAAAATTATAACGTGAGGGTTTCTTGGAGAAACAGCAGATTCTAAGACTGAGGCAGGAAACACACAAATAAGCCTGGAGGATCTTGAAGTGCCAGAAGGTAATAATATGCTAAAACAAACAGAACATTAAACAACAACAAAACCCTCACAGTAAAGGGTTTAGTCCAAGGGAATAGGAATTAACTGGAAAAGCTCCCCAGAACCAAACCTGGAACAATTTGTGCAACAAAATAAACTTGTGCTGATTTATAATCTAAAATATAAAATAAATATCCATGATTCCATACTGATAAAAATAAATGATTGACTAAGTAAATAAATGGAGGAAAGGAAACAAATGTGGTGTGCAGAAGAATTCCAAGTAATTTATACATTTCCTTCAAGAAGGCGGAACACAACTTCCCCCTCATTAAGTGTGAATTATACATGGGGACTTCATTCCAAAGAGTACAGGATGGAAAGGAAGTAAAAAAACAGTAACTTTCCTGTAGAAGAGCCCGGCAAATGCCACCTCAGCCAGCGATCAAGGTCAACATCAACAGTGGTAAGTTAGGTTAACTGAAGGTACCTTGGATATCATGTGATGAAAAGGTCATTTTATATGTGCAGTCTTTGTCTCCCAAACTCACAAGCCCAGTCTAATCAGGAGAAAAACATCAGACAAATCCCAATAGAAGGACCTTTTAGAAAATACCTGCCCATTATTCTTCAAACTGTCAAAGTCATCAAAAACAAGGAAAGTCTGAGAAACTGTCACAACCAAGAGGAGCTTAAGGAGACTTGTTAACTAAATGTAATGTGGTTTCCTGGATTGGGTTCCTAGCACAGAAAAAGAACATTAGGTAAAAACTAAACAACAGTGAATAAAATATGGACTTTAGTTAATAATAATAATATATCAATATCAGTTTATTAATGATAAAAATGTACTATACTAATATATGATATAAACAGTAGGGGAAACTGGATGCAGGGTCCATGGGATCTCTATATGATCATCATATTTTTTCCGAAAATCTAAAACTGTTCTAAAATATAAAGTTGTGGGTTTTTTTAAAAGATTTTATTTATTTATTTGACAGAGAGAGAGATCACAAGTAGGCAGAGAGGCAGGCTGAGAGAGGGGGAAGCAGGCTCCCTGCTGAGCAGAGAGCCCAATGTGAGACTCCATCCCAGGACCCTGAGATCATGACCTGAGCTGAAGGCTGAGGCTTAACCCTCTGAGCCACCCAGGCGCCCCTAAAGTTTATGTTTTTTAAGTATAATTTGAGCTGGAAATTACTGTTTTAACCCACTGAGCCACCCAGGCGCCCTGGAAATTACTGTTTTAAAAGTAACGTTATTAAGAGGAAATACAGAGATGTGAACCAGAACTTTTAAAATGGAATCAAATGTACAAGGATTTCCAAATGCTTTGGAAAGTGTTGTCTGGATAGTCCATTAGTGGGACCCCTTTCAACTTTGTATTGCAGCAGAAATCCCATGCAGGATTTCACTCTCTACATTAGGCTGTTATCCTAAGTGCTTCAAGTTCACATGAACAAGAGGAATGAAAATGGTGAGCTATGTATTCTACTTTTCCATGACCCAGTCCATTTTACTCTTGAGGCACATGTGTAGAGATAACTATTCTTTCTGTGATATAAAAGTGATTTCACTCTCCTGTTTCCCAGGTCTAGTGAGTCTTCTCAGATCCTCTGATAACTGTCAAATCCCTATTCAAGGATTCACTTGGATGTGCTCTACCTGTCTACTGATGTGTTGGTTCCTTTAGACCGGTCTCACATTGGGTAGAGACTTTGCTTTTCATCTCTGTAGACATGACTTTATTGCAGTATTTGATACACAGTGGAAGCTCTTATGTGATTTGTGGAAGTATATGAGTAGTACTTATACAACTGAATTTTACCATTTACATATTTGGAAATGACCTTGACACTGTATCTTAATTCATCAGTTCCAATCAAATGCTAAAGTTTATCTTTTTCCATGCTTCTAAGATAGGAGGCAAATTTTTAAAGTTGTATATTATTTATACAGCAATGTAAATTTAAAAAATTAATTTAAAAATAGGTAAATATATAAAAACACATGGACAGAACCATATTGAAAAATAGTGGTCTCGTTTTCAAAGTATAAGTAGCACTACATGAAATTAAGTGTCTTTTCCCAAATATTAAAGTTGCAATTTCATTCATCTCAGGGTCCTTTAGACCTCTCAACCTAGTAATCACTGACAATGCTATAAAATATGAAGTCCAGGGTCCTGGGATCAAGTCCCATATTGGGCTCCTTCCTCAGCCTGCTTCTTCCTCAGCCTGCTCTGCCTGCTGCTTCTCCCCTTGCCTGTGCTCTCTCTCTCTCTCTGACAAATAAATAAAAATCTTTTTTAAAAAATGAAGTCCACTCCTACTTGCTGGCATTTTCTTCTTGCTTTATTCTTTCTCAATATTGAATTCAGAAAAAGACATCATAGTAGTTTTCAAGAAAAGGACATTCTCAGATCAGTTCTACACCCTAACACCACCTTCTGCACTTAACGATATGAGGAAAGATGAAAAAATACTTAGCGGAAGAAATTCAGGAGAAGTGAAGGAAGTGGATCTAGAAATAGAAACATGCTCTTTTTTTTTTTTTTTTTTAAGAAATAAGGAAGACTTGTGTTTCTTTAGAATGTTCCTTCTTATCTAGAAATCTGTTAAAATGTTTCTTGAGTTGCATAAATAAACCCTACCCTACACAGTAAATAAATCAAGCCAGCACAAACAAAAAAGCCAAGGTTTAGAAAGACAAATGTGATGAAAACCTGGGAAACACCCACAGAAGGACAGAAATGTTTTTTAAAAAAATGTAGTACAGTAGAGATTGCCTGATGAGAAAATAAAAGATCTTGCAAATTCTCTCCCTGCCTTTAATTTGACTATGCCGGTGGTGATAAGAACAGGCTGGTCTATTCCTTCTGAGTTTTTTTTTTCAGTCACAATTATAAGAGGCTTGAAATCAGAAGGAATAAATTGGTTACAATTCAATATAATCATTGTTAATCTATCTTGGTTGGCTATTTATAGGTTGCATTTATATGACGTGATTCCTGCTCATCCTTCTGACTAGACATATATATTTGATAATCTTTAGTAATCCCTAAATTTACCACAAACCATCACTTTGCTCTTCCGCTTTTTTGAAATACAAGATCTATAAATTAAGTATAAATACTTCTAAGAGTATTAGGTGGGAAATAAGGGACACAGTGTTTGAGACAAAGTAAAGGAAAAGCCAGCTGGGTTTTGTTGAGAATGAACTGAAAGGCCAAAGATCAGCTGCACAAATCTACCTGAGTCAGATGCAAATTAAAGTGGAACAGATGCTTCAAAGTTGGTGGATCCACATGCTTATCAGATGGGCACTCTTAGGTGGATAGGCACCTTATAGGACTGGGCACCTCTAACTCTGACTTTTCAATTCCTACCAGGATAAGAGCAAAACCATGGCAGGTATTTCATTCTCCCCCAAGTCCTTTTGTCCCCTTTTCATCCTTCTCCTGGGTTCCTTCCTCCCTTCTCCCAGGCTCTGCACCTGACTCTTCATCCAGGGTTCAAAGAGGTATTCAAAGTAGTTCCTGCCTACTCCATGCCTGTTGTAAACATTCTCACATATTGTTTTCTTATGTCTCTACAACAATCCTGTGGAGTAGGTATCAACATCTTACCAATGAGAACAGAGAGAACTGACTTGCTGAAGCTGAACAGCTAATAAATGATGGTGCTGAGGTTTGAACACTGATGGCTTGGCCCCCGAAGTCCATGTCCCTTCATGATGGGTCTGGTAAAATTATTATGATCAATGATTTTCCCTGATTTGGAGATCATCCTCCAGTTACTATTGCATGTCACATCCTTGTTGCTGTCATCTACCACCCTTTAACACCTATTTAGCCCTTTTATGGTTTCCTAGCTTAGGTTACTCCTTATTTGCATTTATTGCTTAAGTAAGAAAAAGAGGCTGAGTTAAGATAAAATATTGAGATCACAATCATCCTTGAAGAAAACAGAATGCAGAAGTTCCAGTGCTGCAAGCTTTCAAAGACCTCCAGAAGAACAATCTCTAAAGAAAGCAAATCTCTAAAGAGATTAAACAATCTCTAAAGAAATTCCTTTTAAAGAAATTACAAAGAATGAGAGGAAGATAGTTTTCAGAAGTACACTTCACATCTGACTTACTATGCATTAAAAATGGTACTGTAATACTAATAGAGCTTGCTATACAATGCCATTTTTAGTCAGCTGCTTCGCTTCATGTTCAAATTTCCTTTTTAAATTGATAGCACTTGCTTTGCTCTCTTCAGTTGAAGGCATTTGCATTCCAGTAACACACACACACACACACACACACACACACACACAAAATGAGGATGAAAATGAGTCAGCTATTTCCTGTCCCAAGACTCAAGCCTATTTTGCTTTTCTGAAAACATGATTCAAGCTATCCAACAATAATTTAATTGGGTGTGCTATAAATTACAAGGCTGACCACCATATAAACACCAAAAAAGTGCACAGGAGTATTCAGGAACCAGCTGTCATTTTCCGGATAATCCTTAGAATACTTATATAATTATAAAGCACTATATTACAAAGGGAAATGGAAGTCTGTTTTCTATGCAAACTTCAACTTCTGTCATTTTTATGCATCGTATGCATTATAAATTTATGATGCATCTGTATAGATGAAAAAATGTAGTCAGCACAAAATAGCTAAACACAGGGATGTATCTAACAATAGTGTTCATAATATCCTCTGGTTTTATGGGATGGGGTCCTGACATGTAAGTTTATTTGATAATTGGCTGAATGGCGGCTTTCAGGGGGATTGATGTCAACTAGAGAGAGATATGTATGCTACAAGGCCCTCTCTTTTCCCTGGTCTGTTTGATATGTTCTTTACAAATGTGGATAAAAATATCAAAGATAAGTTTATCTTATCTGTGGATGATACACGATTGAGAGAAGAAATGGATGACAGAATCACAATACAGAATATGACATATTCATATGACAGACTGATTCTAACAAGAGGAAATTCAATTGGGATGACAGCACTGTCTTACTTTTTGGTTAAAAAAAGACAATGTTAAAATAGGAAATGCATGGTGAGTAAAAGGGCTTAAAAGCAATTCATAAAAAAGGCTTGGAAGTTTTGAATTTTTAATAACTTCACTATTTTTCATCAATACATATGGCTGCCAGAAAAAGTTAATAAATTTCAGTTTGCAGTATTAGAATTAAATAATCTGGGAGGAAGGAGGTGATAGATATAAAGTATACTTAAATATAATGTTGCTATTGAATGATGCAGCTCTAAAATAACATAGCCAAAGTGGAGCTTATTAGGAGATCAAGAAAGAATGTTAAAAAAAAAAAAAAAGGAATGGCAGGCATACCTGACATTGAGATATTTTAACCCTGGAAGAAGTAAATCAAGGGTGAGGTGAGGACCTTATAGATATCTTGAAATATTTAGATGCTATTTTAAAATTTGCCCCAAACAGTAAGAAGACATAAAAACAATACATGAATACAAATTTCCAGGGCCCTTAAGAGAAAAAAGGTCTTTCTAAGAGACCAGAGAGAAGGTAGATATTGTTAGGAAATGAGTCTTTCACCAACACTTGTGCGTTGGGTATACTCTTTAAAATTTAACAATATTTATAAGCATTGCTTATGTCCCAAGCATTATGTGAAACCCTATAGATATGGTACTAAATAAAATAGACACTGTCACTGTTGCCACATATATTACTTGCAGTCTCGTTGAAGAGAAAGACATTAGCAATTAGCTGGACATCATATTTTCTTGCTGTGAAAGAACTTTAGAGATTACAACTATCAATAGAGAGTTTATAGCTATAGAGAATTTAGATTGGAGGGTTAGCAAAGCTCCTTTCAGAAACTGATCTTTAAGGACAGGGCTTGAGTGATAAGTAGGAGTTAGCCAATGAAGAATGAGGACAAGGAGGAGACAGGGAAGAACATTCTAGGTGAAGGGAAGAATGTGTGAATCTCCTGAACCAGCAAAGAACTTGGTGCATTCAGAATACCAGCATGTCTGGGACCTAGTGGGGAAGAGAAGAGGCAGATTGGAGCCATGGGCCAGTAAGCCTTGAAAACTTTGCTCTAGAATAGGGATTTTATCTAATGGCAATGGGGAGCTATTAAAGAGTTTTAACCAAGGAAATAGCATATAAAATTTCACAGTACTTTTTTTCCTATACTACAGCATAGAAAACTCATGGGAGGCAAGAAGAGAAAGACTAGATGTTGAGCAACCAGCTACAGGAACAGATTGATTTATTTTACTTTCTCTTTATTGCACACAGTGGGTACTTAGTTTTTTACAAATTGAAGGTTTGTGGCAACCCTGCATCAAACAAGTCTATTGGCATGATTTTTTCAATAGCATTCGTACACTTTGTGTCTTTGTATCATATTTTGGTAATTTCACAATATTTCACACTTTTTCATTGTTATTTTATATCATGGTAATCTCTGATTAGGCATCTTTAATGTTACTACTATAATTGTTTTGGAACACCAGGAACTGTGCCGAAGTATGATGGTAAACTTAATTGAAAGATGTGTGTTCTGACTGCTTTACTAAACAGCTATTACCTACCTTTCTCCCTCCTTCTCCTTGGGCTTTCCTATTCTCTAAGACACAACAATATTGAAATTAGGTCAGTCAATAATCCTCCAGTGGCTACTAAGTGCTCAAGTGAAAGGAAGAACTGCAAATCTCTCACATTACATCAAAAGCTAGACATGATTAAGCTTAGTGAGGAAGACATGTCAAAAGCCAAGACAGGTCAAAATTTAGGCTTCTTGCACCTAGTTAGTGAAACTATGCATGCAAAGGAAAGTTCTTAATGGAAATTAAAAGTGGTACTCCAGTGAACACACACATGATAAAAATGTGAAACATTCTAATTGCTGATATGGAGAAAGTTTGAGTTGTCTGGAAACAAAGAGGATCAAACCAGCCTCAATATTCCCTAAGTCAAAGCCTAATCCAGAGCAAGACCTTAATTCTCTTCAGTTTTATGAAGGCTGAGAGAGATGAGGGAGCTACCAAATAGAACTTTGAAGCTAGCAGAGGTTGGTTTAAGGTTGTTTTATTTTGTTTTGTTTTTAAGGGACAGAACACATGAGTGGGGGTGGGGGAGGGGCAGAGGGAGATAGGGAAAGAGAAACTTAAGCAGGATCCATGCCCCAGCATGGAGCCAGATGTGGGACTCCATCACACAACCCTCAGATCATGACCTGAGTCGAAATCAAGAATTGGATGCTTAAGTGACTGAGCCACCAGGGCAACTCCTGTTCATGATATTTAAGGAAAGAAGCCATCTCCATAACATAAAAGTGCAAGGAGAAGCAGCAAGGGCTGATGCAGAAGGGGCAGCAAGTTCTCCGGAAGGATCCAGCTAAGATCATTAATGAAGGTGGCTCCACTAAACAGCAGATCTTCAATGTGGATAAAACAGCCTTCTGTGGAAGAAGCTGCCATCTAGGACTCTCATAGCTAGAGAGGAAAAGTCAATCCCTGGCTTCAAAGCCTCAAAAAACAGGCTGACTCTCTGTTAGGAGCTGATGTAGCTGGTGACTTAAAGTTGAAGCCAATGCTCAATTTACCATTCTGAAAATCCTAGAGCTCTTAAGAATTATGCTAACTCTACTCCACCTGTACTTCATAAATGGAAAAGCAAAGCACGAATGATAGCACATCTATTTACAAAATGGTCTACTTAATATTTTAAAGCCCACTGTTGAAAACTACTGCTCAGAAAAAAAAGATTCTTTTTAAAAGATTACTGTTCAATGACAATGGACTTGATCACCCAAGATTTTTGATAGAGATGTACAAGATTACTGTTTTCATGCCTGCTAACACAATATCCATTCTGTAGCTCATAGGTCAAGGAGTAATTTTGACTTTTGAGTCTTATTAATTAAGAAATACATTTTTAAAAAAGATTTTATTTATTTGACAGAGAGAAACACAGGTAGAGAGGGAACATAAGCAGGGGGAGTGAGAGAGGGAGAATCAGGCTTCCCACCAAGCAGGGAGCCCAATGCAGGGCTCGATCCCAGGACCCCAGGATCAAGACCTGAGCCGAAGGCAGATGCCCGCCCAATGACTGAGCCACCCAGGCACCCCAAGAAATACATTTAATAAATCAATAGCTGCCACAGATAATTATTCCTCTGATAAATATGAATAAAGAGCAAAAAAACTTCCTGGAAAGGATTCATTATTCTAGGTGTTACCGAGAACATTTGTGATTCATGAGAAGAGGTCAAAATATAAACATTAATAGGAGTTTGGAAGAAGTTTATTCCAATTCTCATGGATGACTTTGAGGGGGTTCAAGACTTCAGTGGAGGAAGTAACTGCAGATGTGGTGGAAATAGCAAGAGAACTAGAATTAGAAGTGGAACCTGAAGATGCAACTGAATTGCTATAATATTATGATAAAACCTTAACAAATGAGGAGTTGCTTCTTATGGATGAGAAAAGACAGTAGTTTCTTTTTTCTTTTATTTTTTAAAAATATTTTATTTATTTGACAGAGAGAAACACAGCCAGAGAGGGAACACAAGCAGGGGGAGTGAGAGAGGGAGAAGCAGGCTTCCCGCAGAGCAGAGAGCCCAATGTGGGGCTCGATCCTGGGTCTCCAGGATCATGACCTGAGCCGAAGGCAGTTGCTTAACCAACTGAGCCACCCAGGCACCCCAAGACAGTAGTTTCTTGAGATGAAATATATTCCTGATGAAGATGCTGTGAAGAATGTTGAAATGACAAGAAAGGATTGAGAATACTATATAAACTTAGTTGATAAAACAGTGGCAGGGTTTGAAAGGATTGAATTTAAGTTTGAAAGAAGTTCTTTTGTGGGTAAAATGCTTCCAAACAGCAACACATGCTACAGAGAAATCATTTGTGAAAGGAAGAGTCCACTGATGTGACAAACTTCATTGTTGTCTTATTTAAAGAAATTGCCACTAGGGAGCTCAGTTGGTTAAGCATCTGACTCTTGATTTTGGCTCAGGTCATGATCTCAGGGTTGTGAGGTCAAGTCCCAGGATGGGAGTCTATTAAAAATTTTCTCTCTCCCTCTCCGTTTGCCTCTCTTCCTACTCACACTCACTCACATGCTCTCTCTCTACAAATAAAAAATCTTAAAAAGAAAAAAAAAAAGTAATTGCCACAGCCACCCCAGCCATTGGCAACCACCACTCTGATCAGTTAGCAGCCATCAATACGGAGGCAAGACCCTCCACCAGCAAAACAGATTATGTCTTGCTGAAAACTCAGACAATGGTTAGTTATTTTAAGGAATAATGTATTTTCAAATGAAGGCCCATACATTCTTTTTTTAGACATAATGTTATTGTACACTTAATAGACTATTCTATAGTGTAAACATAGCTTTTATATGCACTGGAGAATGAAAAAAATGCATTTGATTTGCTT
Source organism: Spilogale gracilis (assembly GCA_004023965.1). NCBI lineage: Eukaryota > Metazoa > Chordata > Mammalia > Carnivora > Mephitidae > Spilogale > Spilogale gracilis. Next base: position 117,810 of record PITA01003754.1, read on the forward strand.
TATTGCTGTGGTTTAGAATACCGTCGAGTTATGCCTATATATCCTGGAAAAGAGATGATTGTGATTTGAAATATGGTAGTAACATCGGAGACAAGAAAAAAGAGAAGGGGGGAGAGATAAGAGATACTCATAGAGGAAACCCATGAGAGTTAGTGTTCTGCTATTGAAGAGAGTGAAGGGGAGGGAGGGTCCCTGGAAGCTTTCAGAACTCAGCAATATTCAGCTAGGCAGATGGGTATTCCACTTGCTGGGAAGGGAAACAGCATAAGACAAACTGATTTGGTGTTAAGAAGATTCAAAAGTTATTCCTAAACATTAATTTTGATCTCATTGTCTCTTTGATCTCCATGAGACATGTTAGGTAGGCGATTGGATATTTGAGTCTGGTCAATCTTTAGACTTGATACAGCAGAATCACTTGGAACTTTTGATTATCTGGCTCCACCTTAGGCCTAATATACTGGAATACTCAGGAAGACATAGCCAGTGTATTACCCTGAGGTTAGATGCAGTGAAAAAAAATTCAGCCATAATTTGACTAGTTAATATTTAAGCTCCTTGAACACACTGAATGTCTATAATGTTATGAATAGAAAGACAGCCAGACCAAGTACTAAATCTGTTATTACGTTCTAAAAGTAAATGTGCTGGACAAACCTCTGAAGGCAGAGAGCCATATAAAGATTCTTCTATTTACTTTGCCATATTGGCATTATATGGTGCTGCCACCTTGTCCACAAACTAATTGATCCAGGTACCAGGCCCTAAAAGGCAACCATTCAATCATCCCAGTGGTCCTTGGGATGATCTTTCTTAAGAATCTAGCCCAACTGATGCACAATTCTGGATGGCAATTAATTTACCAAATCATATTTTCCTCTTTGACCAGAGGGGAGAGCAGTGGGAAAAATTAAAACTAGAAAAACAGAAGCATTTGGAGAAGTAGACCTGGACAGGTCTCAGTTTCCTAAAACCTGGTGGAGGCATGACTACCACTGTTACTGAAAGAGAAAAACTAAATGCACTTAGGAGATAGGAGACTAATCTGTCCATGCATTAACTGAAACAGAAATAGGTGGGATGTAGCATCTCTCCTCTCCTGCCACTTTGGTCCCTGCTCCTGGAATTCCTCACCACAGAGCAAAGGAAGGAGTCTGGCCAGTTTGTTTTTGTTTTGTTTTGTTGTATTTTGTTTTGTTCCACTAACCAGTTATTTGCTGGGTTTTTCATAAAGTCCTAGTTGGCCTTTTTGTCAGAGTAATTTTTTTTAGATCATTAATGACATCTGTTGTTGCTTTGCTCTCCCAGCAAACTTTTTTTATACTCAATAATGTATAATGATGTTCCACTGCGATTTGAAGAATCACACATTTCAGAGCAATTGTATTATTGTATTTAGCATCTCAATAACATTTCCTTTGCTAATCCATCTTTCTTATGATTGAAGTTTCTTAATGTGCTCACAATGTACCATATGTTACCATAGCTTAATTTTGTCTTTAAATATTCATTTCTAGCTCTTGGGGACCGGTAGGCTGAATAAAACATGTGGATTGGCTTTCTCCCCCTCCCTTTTTTTATCAGAAGCAAGAGATTTATCCAGGTATTTACTGGTTATAAATAAGGTCCTAAGTGGCTTGTAACAGAACCCTGATAGCCTCTTGAAAGAATTACTGTGCTTTCCCAAGCCTTTAACTCATGACCAAAATGTCTGTCACTAAACGGCCATCTAGGAGGGACAAACAGTAGTAAAGTAAGGTCACATGTGAAAATATGCAATATGACTAATTTCCCTAAATGTTAGGATCCCACATTTTCATGATATTTGAGAGCTAAATATAATGAAAACTCTTGGGGTTTTCATTTAAGAATTTCCTTTAAAAATAATATTATTATTCTCTGAGGACATGAGAACAGTATCACTTTATTTAGTTAAGCCTCCCTAAAATAGAACAGAGGAAATCATTAAATAGTGAACATATATCTTTTACTGTTGCCCATTCATGCCAAAACTGGTGTGTCTTAAAAGTACAAGGTAACTTGCAATAGGAAATAGATCTTCAAATGATGATATTTATCTTTGGAGAGGGAAGCCTGATACTCTCAATAATTACCCTGGAATAAAGTATAATACTGATGACTGTGTTATTTACTGCAGCCTTACAAATAAACATGGTATTTTATAGCTGCACAGGAAGAAAGTTTACTGAAAGTAGTTATTAATGTGTCCATTTATATTCTTCCTCCCTGAAAAAAGTCTCACATCTAGAGAAAATACAAAGTGGAAAATTTCACTCCCAGTGTAGACGTGTCTCCAGACTCCAGAGGAAACTGCTCATTTGGCCACTCCTATAGTTGAAACTGAGCTTGATGAGCCACTGGGCCAAGGGCCCAAGGGACAGACTGGAGCAGGAACTGCTGGGTGCATGTCAGGAACATTGCTGTGTGCAAAAGAAAAGAGGCCTTTTCTGGAACTGGTGTCAGTCAAAATTCTGACATACTTAGATGTTCTTTTAGCAGTTCCAGTTTTGGGGAGAAATCTGGGAATGCCAGGATCTGAGCTAGCATTTTTAGTTGTTATTTGGATAGCTGTTACATGTACAGCTAATAGCTGGCTAATTGGGTTTTTTAGAGCTACTCTTGACACAAGGAAATGAGGCAACATTTTACATTAAATTTCCCCCAAATTTCAAATTATTCTACTTTGCATAAGCTAAGAAAAAAAATGGCAATAGTTTGGTTCCACTGTCAAGAGTAATTAGGGATTCTGGAAAGATCCCTTCAAAGAAAATATGTGAGGAAGGGTAAAAGAAAAATCTTGGTCATTATTTTGGAAAATGAGAATTTCCAGACTGAAATTCTGAGACATCTCTACTTATTCCTTCTTCAGCTACCTATCTATTTTACTCTTGATGAAAATAAGTTACAAGTAGATAAAATATCTTAATGAAAGTCTCATTATCAAGTTGTACAGCTGGGACTAGATCAAGCTTATAATCAAGCATATGGTCAATGAAAACAGACAGCCTGTCAGCCATGAACTCAACACTCCCAGCAACCCAAAACAGTACCTGAACAGTACCTTTCATGGCCGGTGGTGTGTACACGCTCTGCTTCCTTTGCTTCGGGGATGCATTTTGTGACTGTGGACAAAGCGAAGAGAGGAAAAGCATTATTTGAATAAACATTAGTCCCGTGAGGGAAAGAAACACTGTGCCATATTTCAAAGAGCTTTCTGATTCCCCTGTTATGATATATAACTCAAATCAATGAGAAATTATATACACATTTGCTGACAGCACAGTTTTAAGGGATATACGAAGCGATTTTATTATAAAACTTCATAGTCTTGAAATTGATCTTTTTTCTCACCTAGTAGCATTCATTTATTTTTAAAAGAAAGAGAAAAAGAGACACTAATCCCTTTTTTTGAGGAAAAAAACACAACTGCCAGAACAATGTATACTCCAAAAGCTATGTCCATGGAATGACTCTACCTGCTTGTAGGATTTTTGAGTGGTTCTGTATAGATAATGAGGGTTTTGGTACATAATACCAATTTATAAACTTCTGGAATTGATATGTTCAATCTAACATCACTTGGAATTAAAATGTAGAAATATCATTCTTTTCTCTTTTCAACAGATAAATAAGTCCTTTCCTAACAAAACTGCTGTGTAACACTCTTACCTACGTATACTAGATCAGGGTTGAATGATTGAAGAGAGAATTTTTGCATTAAAAATTACAAAAATTGGAACATATAAACATATTTCATGGTTAAAACCACAAGCTAATCACATATATGTGAACATATAAATAATATTACTTATTATGATAAAATACATATATGTGGTCTACATCCCATATTATGTCAAAGATTCCTTTTTAATAGTGTATTGATTTATATTTCAATGTGTCAAAGGCAATGGTCTTAATGAGTTTTTATCTCTGGATCACTTTAGCTTTGAAAAGGTTGGCTATAAATAGTTACAAGACTCTTTTTGGGAATTATTCTAGGCAAAACTAGAAACTGTTTCATTTGCAGTACATAGAACTTGAGGTATCTTCCCTTGTACATACTAAAGCTTATTTGCCCTCAAAAGTATCATCAAGATACAGACATTTGCTTGATGCAAAAACAATATATTAAAAAGTTAAAAAAATTCAAATAATAGTTGTCACGTCCATATCAGTTAAACAAATGGTACAAGCAAATTTCTCCAAAATAGAATGTTTCAGTACCACCAGTTCACTATGCACGGATGTAGACAGAGTGACTCTGTGTTAGTGTTCAATGTGTGGATGGCTGGTATTTCTAGTTTTCCTTTACTGTATTCAGTCTCATCTGGTGGATTTTAAGAAGCAATCACTTTTGGGATTTCTCATATATTTGTTTCCATATATACATTCAAAGGTCAAGTAGAAAATTAATCCTACAGACAAGTTTGTTTAGTACCATATTGTAAAACTTATTAAGCAATAAAAACTGCTTATATGTATGTAAGAGTTCAGTTGTCAAAGCATTTTCACATATATAATCTCACTAAGTTTTTAGAAAATCTCAAGAGACACCATTTGATATTTTGTTCTTTCTACATTTCTTGGGGTATTGCTCTATGCCCAACTAATCCATGGGAATTGACTCATATGTCTGCACACTAGACAATATTTGTTCTATTTTTGAGCATAAGTTTACTCACTTCCTTGTATCCAATATATTTTATATTATCAGCTCCCTTGGACTCCCCTGCTTCCTATTTTCCAACTGAACTCCCACATATGTATGTGAACCTCTGGCCTCAGGGTCTGCTCTTGGCGTCACATACCACAGGACTGTTTAAGAGGTGCCTGTTCCCCATTTTCTTGCTCTAGGATTCCAACACTGGCTGGCTCTAGCCTGTAGTTGGTCATAAACAACTAGTCACTAAATTGAAAATATCGATACCGTATCTTGTCACTAATAGCAAAGGTTTATTTTACAAGTTTTTTCAAGGGTTGGCATTTCATAGGTTGAGAACCAAAGGAGCACAGAGGCAGAGAATTAATGACTCCATTTTACTGTTTCTTCAGTTAGGAAAAGCAAACCAGTTTTTACATCAGTTGCACTGACATATTTTACAAAACATTAAGCCTACCTAATTATATTTTTGATTGATTTGAACACTGATTTATATAAAATATAAGAAAACTTACTTCAGCTTGGGTGTTGGTCACCCTCTTGTCATCTATTTCTGCAAGAGAAGTAGATATATTTCATTAGAAAGATGGTTTCTTCTTTATAATATGCATGTTAACATTTTGGACAATTTGATAAAAATTATTCAATAATCCCCTTATTTAAAAAAAAAACTTTAATTATTTGACAGAGAGAGAGCACAAGCAGGGGGAGTGGCAGGCAGAAGAAGAGGGGGAGAAGCAGAGTCCCCACAAGACACGGATTCCTGTGCAGGGCTTGATCCCAGGACCACAGGATCATGATCTGAGCCAAAGACAGATGCTTGGCTATGCAGGTGCCCCACCTTATGTTTATATAACATCTGTGCCTTAGGGAAAGGGGGAAAAGAAGGGGATGGTTTCCTTCTGAGATAATCTTTTCCCTAAGTTTTAAAAAAGGCATTAAAAAAAAAAAGGCATCTCTTGAAATTTCCAAATTGCTCTCCTTCTAGTAATCCAGAAAGAAAACCAGGGAAATGGTCCTTGAACCAACTATTGGTGTCATCAACCTCGGTTTTCAGGCATAAACAACCTCCTTTGTGGATTTTGCTGTCAGTCTACTCACTGTAGCTTGTCAAATTTCCACTAAGCTGAACAAAGCTCCTTTTCCATTCTGCCCAATCGCTCTGAGAGTGGCAGCACCCTCCTTTCCACATGCCTCCGGAAAGAATCAGTTACTTTGTCAGAAATATTTCTTATAAGAAACCTAGGGAAATGTGCAGGCTATCTGCATAAAAAGGAATGTGAGAGGGGGAGAGAGGAGGAAGAGGTGTTCACATACTGCCCTTCAGTGTGTGGAGGACCTCTGGGCTGAGTTTTGTACATCCTCATCTACTTTACATGGATCTTGACTTTTTTTTTTAAATATTTAAATGTTTAGTTGACTTCCTTAAAACATCTGTTCCTCTCTCATCTGTACTGCAGAGGCTGGGTTTCTCCACATTTCAAAAAATAGGACTTGGAGGGGTACCTGCATGAGTTAGTCAGTTAATTGTCCCACTCTTAATCACAGCACAGGTCTTGATCTCATTGAGTTCAAGCCTGAAGTTCAGCTTATCCCTGGGCATGCAGCCTACTTAAAAAAGAAAAAGAAAAAAAAGGACTTGGAGACTCTTCTTCAACCAAACGGCAGCCAGATGTTGTGCAATCCCCTGACTGCCAGGTGCCAGGGACTATTGCAGCATTGCAAATACTGGAGGTGGTCAATGTGGGTTCCCACTTGGGACTCCTGACAGGGGTATAGGGTGATTGTTCAAGTTTGCAAACCACAAAGCTATCCTATATTACTAAAGCCATCTGACTTCAATTTTCCTGAAACATCTAGACATGCAGAACCTAGAGCTCCTTAGTCTCCTACCTTTTAAAATGTTCACAGACTTTGCAGTTACCCCAGCCAGCAATTGTAAGAAACTGACTGGCCCTCAAGCCCCTGTGAGGAGGCAGTATGGTTCTGGCCATCGCACCTGCGACTGCTAATCTCAGGGAACACAATACAGAGGCAGGAACACTAACCGGCTTTTCCTACAGAAGGCTGCATTCATCCTAATTTCTTAGGAAATTCCTTCCTGCACTTCATCCTAATTTTCGCTGCAATGAGAAGGTAAACGTTTTATTCCACTGAGTGGTATATTTAATACTGAAGGCAGGACACTGAGCTGTGCTCAGTGGCATTAAATTTGATCAAATTTAAGAGAAAGGTCCTAGGCTTTGCACCGCTTATGAATTTTGGTACTAAATGCACATCCAAAGAAATGTGCCTCAACAGGGGCTTTGTCTAGAGCTCATGATCTGGGTGGGATCTCCCAGCACCTCTAACCAGAAGAACCCAGATGTCCTGCACAGGTGTGTGTCTTTGCTCCACAATGAAGCCGGAGGGCTTGAGAGTCAGTGGGTACAGTCAAATGGCCCTGAGCAGCCACAGCAGGCTTCCCGCAGAACATTCTGGAAGCAACTCTGTGGCTGTCTTTTAGCTTAGCTTTTTTTTTTTTTTTTTTTTAAGATTTTATTTATTTATTTGACAGAGAGAAGTACAGCTAGAGAGGGAACACAAGCGGGGGGAGTGAGAGAGGGGGATGAAGCAGGCTTCCCGCCTAGCAGGGAGCCCGATGTGGGGCTCGATCCCGGGTCTCCAGGATCATGACCTGAGCCGAAGGCAGTCGCCCAACCAACTGAGCCACCCAGGCGCCCCTTAGCTTAGCTTTGCAAATGAGTATGCACAGGTCCGGGGGCAGCATTATGGAACGAGTCACCAGCACCTGCCTGCCTCCATCCTGGAAGGTCACAGGCCAGCACTCCACGTCCAGCATGAACATGAACAGGAGCCGTGCCTTGGTTCGCTCCAGCGCCACCATTTCCACATTCCAGCCATTACAATCACCTTCTTCGTGATGATTTCTACACTTTCTCGAACCTGTCCAGGGTCGGCCCTGGCTGGACGTATAGGAACCTGTCCAGGTCCATGTCCCTGCAGCTGTGTGTGTGTCTAGGGGGATGGTTTACTGTGCTATACACCCTGTGGTGCCTGCTGAGCACGCTGATGTGGAGCCTGGCAAACACTCCCGTCTGGGCCGCCCGCTGAGAAGGAGCCGCAGCCTCCCAACCTGTTCAGCACGTGAAGGGATGAAATCTTCCTCCAACAAGGAACAGCTCTCCAGTCCTATCCTGATGTGCATGAGATCGGGGAACCCCGCAGGGCCCAGGCTGCGGTTGCGCTGGTCATTTTCCAGCCTGGCAACCTTTCCCCATGGACTGTAATACTGATTTGTCAGCGTCCTCAGCGCCTGGGCAGGTTCCCGGGATGTACTTCCTGGGGCATTCCACCAGGTGCGCATGCTCCAACCCACCCCAGCCAGCACCGTGAGTCTGGCAGGTAGTGAGTATTTTGTGAGGAATGAAGGACTTCGCCATCCATTCGCTGTATTTTCTGTGGCACCGAAACGGTGGCGACCCACTGTTTCGCCCTTGGGGAGAAGCGGCTCTGGGTCAGGCCGCCCATGGAGGGCCTCCAGCTCAGACAGACAGACTTTCGCGTCTTCTCCAGTCTTCCCCTGAAAGCCTGGGGTGCGGGAGCAAGCCCGCCATGGTGTGCCGGCCTTTACAGTTAGCAGACACGGCGCACGTGGTGCTCTCGACGCCTGGAGGGCCATAGCCTGCACTTTTCCAAGGTAAACAGAACTTCTTCTTTGCTCAGATACATCAGGAGGCGAAAATGCCGATTTTTCCACTAAGATTTTTTGCCTCATATCTCGACACTGAATAAATTCCCACCGTACAAAATTGTTCACACTTGTTTGGGGAGGCCGCCTGGAAGTGAGCTATCTATTGTGGTTACTTCAGTTTCAAATCTTCAGTTTTCCTGTCTATTCACTGGAGCCAAAATGACTGTGGGCACTGCAGCGGGTAAGGATGAAGAGAGTGGGGTACGGGGAAAAGCACCGCCGCTGCTGAACTGTCAGTGTGGGCCGGCTCCACAGCGGGCCTCCTGCTGCCTCCCCCATCCTAGCTGCCAAGGGTGGAGGGTCTCCCTGCCTCTTGACTTATCTGCCCAGTTACCCTTTCCTGACTCTTAGATGAGTGCCAAAGCTGATTGAGCCCGTGATCCGAAAACTGAATGAGTTCATCAAAGAATAACTGCCTGAAGACAGTGATATAGATCTGCATTTATTGATATGAAAACATAGACTGTTTTCTAAAAGGATTTCAAAACTCTACATATGGAATTTTTATTTCATAAAATACAGATAAACTATCTGGAGAGAGATGATAGAGAAATACATGTATATTCATAGGATATATTCAGTATCAACTATAGTTATTTCTCGATAATTCAATAACTTGTTCCATCTTCTCTCTACCTGTACTGTTTCTTTTCCTAGTGAACATGCATTACTTTTATAATGAAAAGCTATATGTATCATGTGGATATATAGAAACACATATATGTAGTAAAATTTCTATGTAAGACCACAGTTAGTATTTCATATAGTAAGAGACCAGAGTAGACAAGTAGCAATAAATAAATAAATAAATAAATAAATAAATAAAATAAAATTTTAAAAATAGACAAGCAACTAGAATGAATGGTATATGGCACTATTGTTTATTCTAATCTTATATCTTGATTACTAAATTTTTAGAAGTTATGGAAACTTCTAATGAATTTACCCTCCCTTGTATAGGCAAACAGGAATTATTGGCTGAGGACAGCAATCACAATTGTTTGATATAATCACTGGAAGTATCTGGGTGATTATCAGAGAGCTGTAAATATACTAAATTGAATAATTCTATCAATACAGAATCTTTTGCTATCATCTTTTAAGTAAATATAACATATGATCCACATATGATGCAATATAATGCATATATTACAATGCATGTATTATGATCCATTGGATTGTTAAATGCCAGTGGTGTTTCTTTTTAAGATCTATTTATTTATTTTAGATAGAGGGGAGAGGCAGAGGAAGAGGGAGAGAGAAGCTCAAGCAGACTCCACCTTGAGCAGGGAACTTATTCTGGGCTCCGTTTCAGACCTTGAGGTCACGATCTGAACTGAAACCAAGAATCAAAGGCTTCACCGAATGTGCCACCCAGGTGCTGTGACCAGTGGTGTTTCTGAATATTTTATTTATGCTCTAAGAGTTTTCAGAATTCATCGCAGGGCTCAGAACCTATTATTTTCAGAACGAAATGGTATTTAGTCATTCAGCCTTGTGCTTTCCTACTGTCTGACTAAAACACACACTAAAACAGTGTCTCTCCAGGGCAACTGTGTAGACTTCACTCATTGTGTAATTCAATGAAAAAGGTTCTTATTCTTCTTGGATCATTTCTCTTATTAATATTTGTCTTGAACTGATTAAGTTAGCCAGATAAAAATCCTTTTTGAAAAACATAGAATTTTGTTTTACATTATAAGCCTTTTTTGCATGACTCCAGAATAGCTTATATTTCTTCTCTATGGTGAATTTTGGGGGAGTATCAAAAAAAGAAACATAAATTACATTTTGTTTAGAATTCAAACATGGGTTTTTTTTCCACTTCACTCATTTAAGGCTTGTTCTAGTTAGCTGACAGAAATTTAGTCTATTTTAGTCACCTGACAACAAATTATAATCATACGTGTTTGTTGTATGATATGATCATTTTATTTAACTGAAAATATTAGAACACAAAACTGCATATTTTGTGATTTCAGTTATTTCATACTGAAAAACAAAATCAAAAATAACTAATCCTGGGGCGCCTGGGTGGCTCAGTTGGTTGAGCGACTGCCTTCGGCTCAGGTCATGATCCCGGAGAGCAGGGATCGAGCCCCACATCGGGCTCCCTGCTCGGCAGGAAGCCTGCTTCTCCCTCTCTCACTCCCCCTGCTTGTGTTCCCTCTCTAGCTGTATTTCTCTCTGTCAAATAAATAAATAAAATATTTAAAAAAAAATAACTAAAATGTAGTCCTTTTTTAATTTTTAATCCTAAAATGTAGTAGATAATTTCCGTCATCAGTTTACAAAATCGCAGGTTGAAGCAGCAAAGCTGCATTCTGCTGTGTTGTTGTAATGATCTCACATTTGTTTTATTCACATGGGAGTGCCATAGGAGAAAGTAGTAGGGCCAGTCATCATCCAATTCAATAGGATTCATACACAATAATGATGGTTTTGTGCAATTCAATCCTATTGTGTGTGATGACAAGTCTCTCTCTTACACACACACCCCTAACTAGATTATTTTATTTATCAAGGCATTCCTTTGGCATTGTCTAAACATGACTATTAACAGAGTTAGAGCCAAATATACTTGCTCAAACAGGAAGAAGGAAATTGAGATTTCCCAATATCCTTTTCTTTCCTTGGCAAAGACTGTAGGTTTGTTTTCACTGATTCTTATTTTATGTGACCAGTTTGTCATGGAACCAGAGCTCTGACCACCTAAAGCATATGCAGAACTTTATTATAAATATCAATTTTGAATTGCTTTTGTGGTCAGTGGCACTCACTTGATCCAGTGTGTACAGTCCATCATTTAACTGCAATATGATAAATTCAGTTTCCATAGCTTTTCTTCTTTGTAGCAGTTGCCATAAAAACTGCTTTAATCTGTTAGTTGCCTGTAACTTTGTTGGAATAATAGATTAAGAAAAATCAGATTCTTTCATCCCTGCTGTCTCTACCAAAGGAAGGTTCAAGAATGAACATTGGAATGGCATCTTATAAATGTCTCTTTGCCATCTACATTGAGGTTTCTATTGGATTGCCTCCTTGTAGGGATACTTAAGATTGTCATTTGATGATCTAACTAGTACGTATTTCTCTACTTAGGAAGATGGCTATAAAGTCAAGTGAAAAGAATTTTAAAATTTAGAAAAGTTTTGTGTATAACCCCTACATTCTAGTTGGTCACCACACCATGACCCCACCAAGCTTTCTACTGTGTAGGTTTATTTCTATGATAAATTGACTGCTTATACTACATTAACAAAACCTGGGTGAAAACTGATTCAAGGTTTTTAATTTCCTATCAGTTAAGTGTTTTGTTCTGTGTGTAATTACGTGCTCTATCCATTAACTTACAGCACTTTCCATAACTTTTATTAATAACTGAAAAAAATATTGCCTCTGTCCCAATCTAAGCAATCTAAGACATTGCTTCTGCAGACAGATCCTTCTAAAGGCAGTGATTGTAGGAGGAGAGGTCATTGATGCCTTTATAAATTAATTATATTAATCATATACTATAATAAATATATTCTATTATAACTAAACTATAATTATTCAAAACCATCCCTTAAAATAAATCCTGGAAGAGAGATCATACTAATTTCCTGGATTACCTTGAACCAAAAAAAAGGAAAAAAGAAGAAGACAAGGTAAATTTTTTATTTTGCTAAAATTTGTGTTAGATTCAGTGTCACTTAATACTTTTTCTACCTAACTTATCATTAAAATTATCAATCTATAATGGATGCTTTATAATTTTTTAAAAATATAATTTAAAAAATGCTTTATAATTTTTAAAAATAAAATTAAAAAATAAAAATATAGAGCATGAATCATTGTATTATCACAGTTCTTAAGATTTTATAAAATATTAACTATCCATTTTCACTAAATTTGAAATATTTCATATGTATCTTTATATCCAAAAACAGAGTGCTTGGATATATTTGAAGAATGAAAATAGATATGGAGATGTCAACATTCACTCCTATATGCTAGTCAAATTTTTTATCAAAAATATTTTCTACATTTTTTCTGAGGTAGTGAGACTCATCTAATATATCTGTAAGAATTTCATATGCCTTCACAGCAAAGTTTGAATTGAGAAATAGAGGTCATGTAAGTTTACAAAGCATGATGACAAAGTAATAATGTCTTGACTAATTTTTTTTTTACTTTTTAAAAATGTCCATTAATGGAAATACTGTAGCTTGTGTGGTAATGATATTTAGTTACCAAGAAAAACCAGGACCAGCTCTTATGAACTTCACCACTTTTCCCTGGATAGTTCCATACTGAAAAATTCCCTCATTAAACCACAGTATTCAGCTGCCATAGTAAATATTACTAAAAGTTGATTTTTTACTCTTCTACTAATCTACTAACAAGAGAGTAAAGGGTACAGTTGCACAGACTTTACACAGTAGCCAGCATCTAAATTATTCTTCCCCTGTTTCTCAGGAACACTAATAAAAATTGAACACAGAAAATTGCAAAATAAGTCTCATTCATGCACATGTTCTTTCCCCAATTTCTTTTTCTATCCTGTTGAGCTAGTATTTGAAGTGAATGCTACATCTTTTCCCATCAAGTTCCTCAGTAAAATTCAAAGTATTAGATAAGCACAGCTTATTTTCACATCCAACCTGTTTGTGTTACTGGATTATGAAAGGCTTAGCTGTGGTTTTTGTTTTTGTTTAAAATCAGAATGTACTTCCTTCTCTATGGGAAGCTTCTCTGAACATTCAGAGAGAATATTTTTGATTCTCTTCTTTTTCAGGTTAGTCAAGAGAAAATATTTGACTGCTATAATACAGTCTGGTTGAAATTGCAGTCAATGTGTTCTGGGACTCACACTCTAGGACATGTATGCAAAGCATACCCAAATTAATAAGTGATATGGGGAAAAAAAAACTTCTACATTAAAATATTTTTCTTTGGAATAAATCTTTAAAATAAATTTCTTTGAAATTTCCTCTCAGCTTTGCAATTGTTTTATGTTCCACTTTGTTATACAAATACATGATGACAAATTTAGTTACCAAGAAAAACCAGGATTATGATTAAATCTCTAGGGCACCTCAAAAAAAGTCTATAAGTTGATGGTTTATAGATGACAAATGAACATGTATGATTAAATGTGGGAAAATTTGTATTTACTTTGGCAAGGGCCTAGAATAAGATAATTAAGTAAGGTTCTGGGATCAATGCATGACCTATTACCAGAGTGTGACATCGATCAGAGAACTGGTGAGGGTGGCATCTGTGCAGGTGGTCCAGAAGTACTATTACAAGTTAACATGTGGACAAGCAGAAGGTTGCAGGGTGTCGAGTGGGTGGTAGAAGCAGTATTTTTGTATCTGAAAGACCAAACTTGAACAATGTCAGCAGATAGAGTTCAGAGAGGCAGTTCATTCCTAAAGACCAGAATTAGGATTTCAGGTTACAGTATAAGCTGGCAGGGTCATAAAAATAGGTGGTAAAGACCAACTTTCATGAAACTAAGCATTAACATAGCCGTTGAGAGTCTGGGCTGTTAGAAAATGTTTACCAAGAGACAATAGAAATTATATGGGATAGTCACTGAACTAGAAGAGTAAACAGAACAACAACAAAAATATCTGCTTTAATATTAAATTTTGTGGTTTTGCTTGGGGTAGTATGTACGAGTTCATAGCATGTCAGTGATACCACTTATTAGAACTAGAAAAGCAAGATAAATTACAGAATGCATCAAGACCATAGAGCAATCTACAGAGATCAGAGACATTTCAGAGTGAGAGGCTGACAAATCCTATTTGGCCATTGGTAGAGGACCACTATAGCAGAACAGAGAATCCAGAGATTTGGGTAGTTATGTGGAACTGGAGCAGTAAAACAGAAGACTTGCTCAGCATATCTTACAGTTATGTGTTCCACTCCTTGTCTAATAAATGGTGTTACCTGTTTGGCAGAAAACTAGGATACTATCCTAGATCCTTGGTGTACTTGAAATCTGCTTTTCTTTTAAATTTCTCCTAACACTAATTTGTGGGGGAAAAAATTAATTCTGTTCTGTAGAGGAGTAGTAATGGAGGAAAGCAACTTATAGCCTTCTTTTTGAGATGCCCTAGAGATTTAATCACAAGAACATTGGTGCTATCTTTGACAGAATCAGAAGGAATTTACCATTAGATCTCTGAAAACAGCAGTGAAATCTAAATGATCACATTTCAGCAGTTTCTCTGTTTTGGTAACTAACATATTTGAAGGTAGAACAACTTTCTTTCCAGAGACTTGGATCACAACTCTTCAGGGGCTCATTTGTGGCTATGCCATACAGAGAAGGACAGAGTTAAAGACAGAAATTCCATAGATGGCTTTAGGTCTACTAGTTCAAGAACAGTCACTGACCCATGACCTTCAGGACTGAATAAGATAAATCATTTACAAATGAAAAAAATTGCCATGCACAGCTCAGGTCTTCATTTCGTATGTGTCATCATTACCTTGCGGTTTTAGCATTCTAGCATAGAATCAGTCGGTCTAAAGTGCCAGAGAAATCTATCATGTATTTCTTACATAGAGTAGAGGGCTAGAACACTCACTGTTTCTTTTTAGTAGAGTAATGCAAAATCTCCTAAGACAGCTATAGTGAAGCCTCTCTTCCTGACTTATTATCAGACTCTCCACTTTTCAAAATGAGCTCTAGTC
Source organism: Spilogale gracilis (assembly GCA_004023965.1). Classification (NCBI taxonomy): domain Eukaryota; kingdom Metazoa; phylum Chordata; class Mammalia; order Carnivora; family Mephitidae; genus Spilogale; species Spilogale gracilis. The sequence goes on from PITA01003754.1 coordinate 132,938, forward strand.
AGCAAGCCTGCTGGGCTCTGTTGGAGGCCTATCATTTGGGGCTGTGAGTTAAGCCACTAGGCAGTGGTTTCAGCTGTGTTTTTCTTTGAGCTCTTAGATTTAGTCAAAACTGGTGCCCAAATTAAAACCACCAGAGCAATGAATTTATATGCATTGGAAAGGGACATGGGGAAAAGAAGCAAACAGTAGAAATAGTTTCACCCTGTTGTGTCAAGGTTCACACAGCTGTATTGTTCTTTCAATATTATTTATAGCTTTCTACTTTTAATTGATAGAAGAGACACAACCTCATTATCATATAGGTTTTTTATCTCTCAGAGCCCCGTACAAAATTGTTCATTTTAGATGAGAATCAGGTACAGAGTATTCTGTGTGGAAATAGTGAAGGAGATGACAAGGAAAACACAAAATGGATCATGTTGGTTTATTAAGAACTCTCAACCAGCAATTGTCTTGTGAGAGAGGTTAGAAATCTTCCAAACTACTGTTATGTTTATATTTCATCATTTCTGCTGCCATTTCCAAACACAGTAAAAGAAGAACAGAAAACTCAGATCATTTAAAACCTCAAAAGTCTGCTTTTTATTAGTATTCTTGATTTTTATAAACTTAGTTTCTCTTATAAAATATTTTATTCTACCACAGAACCAGCTCACATGAGGGCCAAAGAACTGTTGCATCATCTTATCAGTTGTGATTTTTCAGTCATTGGTAAAATTTGTCTGCCTATCTGGAGTTTAGATTTTACACATTTCCTCCAGGATACGTCAGGGTATCAAACTGTGTGTGTGTGTGTGTGTGTGTGTGTGTGTGTGTGTGTGTGTGTATGTATCAGGAGGGAAAATAGCTTTATATTTATTTTTATGTCTTTAAACATTTCTTCCCATGAATGGTGATATAAGAGGAAAATTAAGTTAAAACCCATACTTAAATGCAATATTTAAATGTGTTTTTTAGCAAGGCTGTCACCAGAAATCGAAAATACATCCAAT